>JAUELE010015884.1:0-16693 GCA_031471655.1 Diodora aspera
TTTTGTTTTGTTTTTTGAAGCGTCAAGGTCGAAATGCGACCATACAGTGGACCGTTTTTCATCCATCTTCTGGTTTGTGAAGGCGAGTTTAGAGTTATCTCCCCTTTTCGGGTACTCGAGTCCTTGAACCGTTATCGAGTACCCGAGTACCCGTCACAGCCCTACATTACATAACACCTCAAAATTTCTGCAGTTTAAAAGCTGTACCTTTCTCTCAATCCGGAAACTGCCCGCGACTCCGACGTAATGTACCTCTCTCTCAATCAGGAGACTGACCCGAGACCCCAACGTGACCTTCCTCTCGTTCAACTAGGAGACTGTCCCCAGACTCCGACGTGATCTACCCCTCTTTCAACCTATCTAAAGACACATTGTATACATAATAAAAATATATTGTATACAGTTGAAACCATGAATTTGATCTTATTGCATCTTCAGAAAATCTCACTTTGAAGTTCTCATTCTCGTATTTTCCTTTCAGTAATTCGGAAGTACACTAATATTATACCAGATGACCCTCATACCTGAAGGGCGGAAACACTGTGACGTAAAATACAATACAAGTGATGAACGAAGACATATATTGATCGACACAGTTACAAATCTGTGGTCAGATTTCGCTGCTATGACAGGAGTGTTGTACTTTGTGTTTGTTCAAACATATCTCAATAAAAAACAAATTTTGTCGGTGCAATTCACTTGATAAATGACTGTGTTATGTCAAACTACGTCCTGCATTCTCTCACGAATCTGTTGATTGTATATACATTAGGAAACGTATAGTCATGAGCCATGACTGAGATTAAAGTTACATAAGTTGAACCTGTTATTGACCTGATATGTGCAGTTTAAGCATGAAGTGAGTCCGCTTGTCCGTTTAAAACAGCAACACATCTCGGGTCATGATTACACGAATTCAGTATAAGGCAAACATTGCAGGCAGAATTGTCATAGTATAATACGAGCCGGGGGGGGGGGGGAGCACATCAGGCAATAACGAGTCTGGAGGGGTGCATTATCGCCTCCCTAAGAAAATACTCGAGTTGGATCATTCTGGCGTATATTAACCGTGAAATGTTGGGGAGAAATATTCGAGTTGGCTCATTCTGGCGTATATTAACCGTGAAATGTTGGGGAGAAATACTCGAGTTTGAGCATTTTGGCGTATATTAACCGTGAAATGTTATTTATATGCTTCTTTAAAAGTGGGACTCAAGCTTTCGATCTCGGTAAAGGGGGGTTCGACCCCTCAACCCCTCCCCCCGATTCCGCCATTGCACATAATGCTTACTATTGTTGCCCGGGTCATTGGAACAGTGCATAGTCCACAACATTTCACACACCGTGATTGGTGCTTAAAGGTTAAAATCATATTACCATATGCATGTCTTTCTGATCAGGCACCACAATTCAGCTGGGTAGATTGAGGCAATGTACGAGCAAAGTCACTTTCTCAAGGTGACACCAGTGACATTAGCATGACGAGTGGATAGCACTTTCTGCCACTTTCTTGTCTACCTATCTTCTTGCGAGCTGTCATCTCAAAACACGAGGGAAAAACGTCTGCCTGTGCGCGTGTCAAATTTTACGAATCATGATATTCGAAAAACTTGAAACACCTTCTCTATCATAATCTGTTTTCAATCGACGCATAGGCAGTACGCATCCAGAGCACTCTTACGCATAAGAAAAGCAAGCAAAGTAAAATTCGCCTTTGCATAGCGCTAAATCTAACAATTACTATAAGGCGCTTTTATTTGTAGGTTCGATTGAAGATGAGTGTCTTTGGTCGTATTTGGAACATATTCAGCCCGTTGATGTTCTGCACTTTCCAAAATCATGCCACAAAGACGACATTTCACTGATGTTGATAGAGCGCGAGCTATTGCCTGGCTCCAGGATAGCCTTTCTTTACGTGAGGTGGCCAGAAGATGGCAGCTGTCCCCCTCTGTCATCCATACACTTTGGCACCGTTTTGCAGTCACTAGCAGAGTGCAGGAGCAACACCGTTCTGTTTGCCCATTGCACAACAAACACGATCTTGTAGTAAACTTATTGCATAACGTATACGCATGCGCAGTGATTCCTGCTTTGATGTGACTTCATTTGTTCGTAATTATTCTTTAACTGTAACTTCACTTCTTCCAGATTCCTGTCTCCGAACGTTCTAAACAGGATTTGAGAGACGATGGCAACCACCGTGACAGTTGCTCCCAACTCCTCGTACACAGAGGAGGTGACAGCGATGTCTTTGGGCACGGCGTACCACAGCACCATAATCGGCAAACAGATCACCACAGGTGAAGAAAATATAGTTCATAGCGTTCAGATTTTATATCACCGGCTTTAGACGGTTACGACAATCGTTGTGTTATATAACAGTGTCTGTGTATCATCATTAACATTGTATATGACAAAGTATGTGCCATGAAATTAAGTGTTTTATTATTCTACTTTCAGATAGCAAAGGAATAGACAAACTGCAGAGTAAGTAGATATGCGTTAAATGATATTTATACTGACGTCCAAAAGAAACTGTATCAAAACTCTCAGAGAGCTGAAATATGACAAATAATGTTGGCTATTTTCAGAGATATTTATTCAAGCCAGTGTTGTTTCAGCGCATTGTGAACCAAATGAAACTACACGAAATTAAGAACATTTTTTATGAACCGTGACATAAAACACAGGAGTTGATAAAGGGTTTCTGTGTATCGTTTCTTTTGGGCGCCTGTGTACGTTGAATAAAAGCATAAACATTGTTAATTTTGGAAAAATGATATTAACACCATGTAGGTTTCTTCTCCTACTGGTCATGATATTAACCCATTTGTATAAATGTAGATTATTATGTCAGTTATATGCCACAGTATTCTAGTTATCTTTCGAACGCGTTGTGTTTGTTTGCTTCTTCATATTATTTAAGTGAAGATGGCTGATTTTAGTGATTATTAGCATACTTCTGAACCTTTTTACCGTTAAAAGTTGGTCTATATTTGTGTTCAAACGGATTAGGAGGAGACGAAATCCCCTGTGGAACCAACTACATGTATGTAGACGGAGCCAGATTTACATATTTTTCTATTTTCACTTTATGTCCACCTGTATAATCACAAAGGGAGCCTTCATTGGTGATCTGTTGCTTTAAGATCTGTTAACTATTGTATATGTCTTTGTCGATTTGCTTCCCGTGGGGTTCCTGGGTGTGTGTAGCTCTAACACAAGAAAGAATAGAACCCCAGTATTCTCATGCTTGCCGTAAGAGCCATCTAAAATGAGGATCTTTTGCTTTCTCTTTCTTACTATCAATCCTGTGTTGGCCCCTTTCCTGGTGTGCTTCTTGCACATCACATTGCGCTATGGCTGAAATATTGCACCCTACAATGTAAAAGTCCATTTCACTCACTCACTTGTCGATTTGCATCACGACCGTATTGTATGAAGCCATCTTATTGTTGCGACTCCCAAAACAACGTCTTTAATCAAGTCTTAACATTTTTACAGTTTTACAAAGCACGTCTGCATTGAATTTACACAGCCTGCTAAAAAGTCCAAAACTTTTCGATACCCTAAAGTTAGAATGCTTTCATAAAATGGGGGTCAAAATACAAGAAAATATTGGGACGAATAGTCGTCCGATTACGTGAATCTTTTATACAGCATTATGTGTATCATGTAATGCGTGCCCATCATAATATAGTAAAATTTCGGAATTCCATAACCAAGAATGATTAATATCCAAAATAATATTTCTTCCAGAGAGAACGGAACGAAAGGTTGACTCCTGGACCACAAATATGGTACCCACAAGAATGTATAACATGTTGATGGAAAAAATCAGTAAAGGTGTGCCATGGATCACAATCATCGGCTCACCAGGTGAAGGGAATTCGAAGACGACAGCCAGTTACATGGCACTGAAAGAACTTATGAGTCAAAAGAGGAAGTTGTTCCAAGTGTTCTCGCCAGATGAATTCGCAGTTGTCACCATGAACTGTCCAGATCCAGTTATTATGTTGGATGACATCTTTGGAGATTTGGAATTCGACCAATCATTGTGGCTCAAGTGGAAATCTACTCTTCTTGCAGTCGTTGGTTCAGAAGAACATGATTCGTCAGGATACAACGCGCAGTCGAAGAATACAAATTCGGCCACGGTTATATTAGTGGGACGAGATTACATTTTCACTTCTGCATCACGTTTCCTTGGTCGCCTTGCCAATTATATTTGTAGGGACGCAAACTTAGTTGATCTTGCTCAGACTGGTGAGAGGGATGTCAATGAGAAACGCAACATTCTGAATGTTTTAGCTGCAGCAAGTGGAGTAACGTTGGAATCAGATCTGGTGGAGCGCATATGCAGGATACCAACCCCTCATGGTTTTCCGCATGTCTGCAGGCTGTTTTTGACAGTTTACAAAGACAACACTATATCTCCAGAAAGCTTCTTCAAAGACCCTTTGATGTTTCTTGGTCAGACAATTGAGAGGCTTATGCATTCAGCACCTACTCGTGAACTGTTTATGCAAATTCTCAAGGATAATGGAACTGCCAAGATGGAAGTTTTATCCAGCTGCCCAAACAGCTATGATTTGATGTGTGCAGCTGAAAATTTGACGGGAACCTACTTGAAGAAATTGGATGATGCTTACATTTGTGATCATCCATCTGTATACGACAGTGTTGCTTGTGTCATTTCCAAAGTAAATCCTTTCTTTGTTATTGAAAATGGCAGCATGTCTTTTATAAATCAAAGAATTCAGCTCACAACATCAAGTCAACAAATACAGAGGATGACCAGTTCGGATGCAGGATTTGCCGTTTTTCTGCCCAAATTCTGTTCCAAGGCGTTAGCAAAGCGATTTGCCGCTGAAATTAATCAGAACAATTTTATAAGTGTCCTAAGCCACGGAGCATGTACGGACGGAGGATTTGTTGAGGAAATGATGAACCATGTAAGCAGGCCAATTCGAGACCTGGTAAAACAAAAAGATGCATCAACACATGAAACGTTTCTGATGTACGTACCAATAAATAAGTCCACCACCTTCCTTCAGTACATTCTTCACAAGACAAACACAACATTAGATTCCAAAGACATTAAGGTTTTACTCCAAGGAGTTTGCATTTACGCAGCAAAAGACGTTCTCCAATTCATGGTTGACTCCTCTGTTGAATTTGATATCAATGAGAAATTACAAATTTTTGGTGAAAGACCTATCATGATTGCGGCATCTACACAGAATGCAGATTTTGTCAATTATATTGTTTCTCTAAAACCAGACCTAAATGCTAAGAACGGATTGCAGAAAACTGTTTTACATTTCCTTTGTGAGAATGGATTGACTGCAGTTGTGGAGGGTATAATTGACCAGATCGAGGACATTGATGCAAAGGAACTTGCCGAAAGTACGCCCTTAGCATTTGCTTGCCACAGTGACCAGCTTGAACTGGTAAAGCTACTTTTGGATAAGGGGGCATCCATTGATGCAGTATCATCGACAGCTTGCAAAACACACAACCCGGAAATTATCAAGTTTCTCAGGAGTAAGGGAATGGCAATGGATGAATTTAGCGTTGTATATGCATGTGAAGAAGGCTCTGTAGAGGTAGTGAGATATATGTATGATACAAATGTGTTACAGTCAGTTGAATATGAGCTTTCCAACCCATTGTTTGCTGCATGCTCTGGAGGCAATGTTGAGGTCATCAATTTCTTTGCTGAAATAGGCTGCCCAATGGATGACGAGGAATCCTCTGCTGTGCACGCATCTTGCAGCCATGATAAATCTCAGTCTGTGAGAAAGCTTCTAGAACTTGGAGCTCTCCTTGAAGGCAAGGACGAGAGCGGCAAGACTCCACTTCATACTGCAGTCCTTCAAGGAGCAAATAATTGCGTTATCGTCCTGGTTGAGGCTGGTGCGGATGCCAATGCTGTTGATGATGAGGGACAAACACCGCTTCACAAAGCTGCTTATCCGAAAAATACATTTTCTCTGTGGAATTCCTGATTCGGAATGGATCTAAGATTAATAAGACGGACAACGATGGCAATACACCTTTGCACCTTTTGAGCAGAATAGATGAAAGAACACCTATTCTGACCAGTTCGGGCATATTCACTTCAGCCGCTAGAGGTGACAAGAATGTATTTCAGACGATAACTAAGCTGTTTGTTGACAGCGGAGCTGATGTGAATATGAAGAACAAGAACGGGGAGCCGACATTACGGGGGTGGTGTCAGTCCTTGCTTATTTGTAGGAAAGAACCAAAAGTCACTCAAAACATAAAGACCGAACCGAAAAATACTGGATGCTTTATTCTTTGAACTGCATGGATATGGATATTTGGTTTCCGAAAAATAGTAACACTTTGTTCAGATACAACTATTTCGATACATTCACGTAAATATTTGTAACTTTTATTTAAGTTCAATACAATTAGCAAGATGTGGTATATCGCACCTCAGACACACACAAATGTGGTATTCACGTTTGATTTGTGTGACTACAAAGTTGTACAAATGCCTTAATGTCTGAGAAAAGTACAGGTGTTCACTGCATCAAATAAATGTATTTCTATTTTTAACATTCTTGAAACTTCGAAGACTGAATCATGTGCTGAAGGGTTTTCCTTCAGGAAAGACATTCATTCACTTGGGGAACCTATCGATATCTGGATAGCACTGGTGTTTTAATTCTGAATCCAAATCCAATCTTGTCATTTCCGAAATTGGAATACATGTACATGTAGAACCTGGTGTTTAAGGATTCTACCACTTGGGGCTTTCGTTATATCAAAGGGATTGTTTGAAACTGAATGTTAAATAGGGACAAGTCGGCAATGTTGTATCATCAAATCATATATAATGTTATTCATCGTTTGATGACGGCAGAGGCATCGTTTGAAGAATATAATCTGTTCTCGCTATTTTGGAAACTTGGTTGTGATTATTTAGCATCGAGTAACACTGAAATGGCTGTTGAGAGACATAAAAACTTTATTCTTTCTCTTGCCCTTGATGCATGTCTTATTGTATTAAAACAGATATTTTAACTTGTGTTAAATTGTTACTTTGATATTTTATTCTCATAGCGCCGTTATCTTTCTTAATCATGTTGTTATCTTTCTTAATCATGATGTTACCTTTCTTAATCAAATGATTTCATCTTAACTCATACATATTTTGAAATATCAATGATTTTATATATGGGATTCTTACTCGAATGTAAGGTCTTTTAATATATGTATAACTTTATATCTGCGCTCCTCATTTCCCATTTGGGACAATAAACCGTTATTTTTATTATTATACTTATTATTATCATTATATTGGGTTGATCCCTCGGTGCATATTACTTTCAGGTTGAGGAAGATGTCGATTGTTTGTTTATGCTCGCTATCACCACACTTGAGACTTGTCCCCTAGACGTGTTCCTTCGAAAATCTGTAAATCGTTTAACCAGTTCCCTTCTGATATCTTGTTGTCTGAAACCATAGAGTAAAGGATTGCCCAGGGAGTTGAGTGCTCCAATAGTCAGAGCGGCGTAATCCCATTTCACGGAGACAGGTGACACGCCTGCAAATACATGCAGGATTCGTATGAAAAAATAGGGCATCCAGCACATGAAGAAGAAGCCAGCCAACGTTGCAAATAGCTTGGCTGAACGTAAGACCGATTTGAAACCGGAAGACCCATTTGAACTACTTCGGGTTTCTTGAGCAATCTTCTTGTTTTGGTTATAAGCGATCTTAAAAATCTTGTAATACGCCATGATTAGGATGTTGCTGGGGATAATGAAAGTCACCACTAACATTAAGAAGAAGTACCACAGCGGCATAAAGATTTCGGGACTACAGTAGGAATCATCGGTAAAATCCGCTCGTTTAACGCCCATAACTGGGAAAAGAGACATGAAGATGATTACAATCCATACGATGGTTGTTGCAGTTCGCACTCGCCTTAGCGTCATAATGTTATGATAATGCAGCGGCCGGGTAATCATGATGTAACGGTCAAAACTAACCAAGGTCAAATGTTGCATAGATATACTTCCGGTTGCGACGGACAAACTAGAAACGGCAACGCAAGCGTTTGCAAGGCGCGACACACAAATTTCCATAAGTCCATGGTAAGGCCGAAGCACCGCCAACATGATGTCCGCCATTGCGTGGCTACCAAAGATCCAGTTTGTTGGGGAGTGTAGTCTCTCTGTGGTCACAAGGATGTAGAGAACAGTTCCGTTCACTGCGATGGTGAAAACCGCGATCATCATGTGAATGATGTAATACAGTATCTGCCCGGTGGTGACTCCGTCCAAGACGTGATGGATATCAGTGGAGTTTGTCCCGTTCATGGCTGCACCCTGTAAATGAATGAATGAATAAAAGAATGAATGAATGAATGAATGAATGAATGAATGGATGAATGGATGGATGGATGGATGAATGGATGAATGAATGAATGAATGAATGAATGAATGAAATTTGTCCCAAACGTTTGGTTTCGAAACCTGTTTCAGAACTAAACACATGGTACATCCGAACGAAGGTGATAGACAGTGAGAAGGAGTGTCTGCAAACTGACTCAAATAACGAAGAAACCCCGAAGAGGTCATTTTCTGACTGCTTGTCTTCAACTACAGAGTAATAAAATGCATTAAACATAATCTAATAAATTAAAAAATATACAAAAATACGGTAACTGTATGAAATAAATAAATAAATAAATAAATAAATAAATGCAGTGAAATTTCAAGGAACCATGGATTTCTTTTTACTTATCCGATATTTTACTTATCCGAATCCTGCCAAGGAGTCACAAATAAATAAATAAATGCAGTGAAATCCGGATAATTACAATTTCAAGGAACCATGGATTTATTTTTACTTATCCGATATTTTACTTATCCGAATCCCGCCAAGCAGTAACAATAAGAAACTGAGACAAAAAAGGACAAGAATTAATCGGGTTTGTCCGAAGTTTTCCCCTGTCAGTTTGCACACGAACACATTGGGAACTAAAGTCTCTACAAACAATTGCTATACAAACAAACGTAGTGAAAACACTGTGAGCTAGGTATTGTGTTGAGTCAGTTAGTGTTAATTGGGAAGATCATTTGTGTATTTTACTTATCCGATGGCATTTACTCACATAATTGATTGAAGGGACTTTGAAAACATATTTTAGTTATCCAGAATTTTTACGTAAGCGATTTTACTTATCCGTATCAAAATAATGATCAATAAAGAAGAAACGCGCCGGGACCACAGAAAATGCTTTAGTTATCCTTAGTTATACATTTATCCTAATTTTAGTTATCCGGATTTTATAATTATAAATAATTCAGAAAGGAATGTATATACCACACGCCTGATCTCTTAATCTTTTGTCACGATAAAAAATGTGAATAAGGAAAGTTTATTAGTATTAGCATTAAACTCGCGAAATATATCCAACCTTCCAAATTAATATACAAGTACATTGAATGTTCATGCCTCAATTCAAACTTCAGCAAGAACGAAGAGTACATGTTCCCTGCTTTTTTGCAATCAACAATAAGCTGTCTCAAATCAGAAAAGTACTAGTTAAACCATTCAATACAAATCGTGAACTATTTTCAAATATCAATAATCATACTCCTTTAGAAAAGTTTTAATTCACGTGGTAATATTCTTAGGAAGTAAACTATCCATACAACAACGTTTTCTAGAGTTGCCTGTTAATCAGCAAACTAAAGCAAGAACTATAAATAAGTACTAGCTGACACACTGGAATAATAATTACTATAATTGATATGCTCCTACGTGTCATAGCCACAACTATGTGTGGCTAAAGGAATAATGGTGGCTAAAGGAGTGCACCCTCAGGTGGTGACAAACCAGAGTAAAGATTCTATCAGTTACTGCTATATAACAGCAGCAATCAATGCTCGGCATTGTATGACGTGAAAAGGATATAATGTACTTTTACCTTGGTTACTGATGCTATACTAAGAGAGTTAGATAGCAGCATATTCAGATGTATTGAAATCGCGGAAGAAATTCAGAAAGATTGGCGCTTAGAAGGATTGCTTCAGAATGAGTGTTCTGCGTCATATGTTACGGCCCCGAGTGTTGCAATATTAAGGTAAGCTGCAAACGTTGCATCACAAGATCAACGGTTTCCCTCAGATTAGAGACGGCTCTAAAAGCAATACTAGTACTTTAAAATAATTATTTCGGCTGAAGGCGACACGTCGCAAAAATCCAAACTTATTGATGTGTAGCTTAAACTACAGGTGAAAGCTTAACCACCAGGACCATGTTCATTCGGTAATATTATCCTGCTCTTATTTATCAACAAGTATAACACTTTGTTCGTTAGCGTTTAACGATAATGTCTTAGTATTTACTTATGTCTTGGTTGTCAAAACGTTTTCAGGTCAGTCAATACATCTGTGAATCTTAATCAATAACAGAATTCCGGAAACAGTTAATAAATGTTTGTATCTTCAAAGTAGGATTAATTATTAAAATTGCCCATGACAATCAAACAGAATTGAAAAACACAAACACAAATCCACATACAATTCTTAACCTCTAAACTAACATTTAGTCCCAGAAAGAAGCTTAATCTACAAAATTATGTTCATAATACCAACAAAAATAATAATAAAATCAGAAAAGGAGCGCAGAGATATTCCTAATTTCTGGTGCTGAGAATTCCTAGTCTTGCTAAATATCTAGACATGAGCGGGCTTCATTTTCTTTGTATGCTCTATGGTCTGGGAGACAGACTATACTTTACTTTAGGGGCATTCAAAGAAATCCAGTCATAGAGAATTTCCAGAAGCAACGGTCTGAGCATCCTAATGGAATAACGGTATGATTCAGTGGCATATATCTACTGAAGAAGTATATTATGAGGTCCGTGTTCGGACCGCGGTCTGTCTATTGTTGACCTCCGTCTAAGAACCTGGTTAAAGGAATATGATCAAAAGTTGCATCTCCAATACCAAACATGAACTGAAAAACGTTCAAATATCTATCCCCGTTTCGTCTAAATGTCACCGCATCGTCCACTCACATGTCACCGCTATGGCATGTCACTGTTTTAGTCAGTTTCATATTTGCTTACCTTCCCAAAATGCAATGCGCAATGTATGTTTAGCGTTAGACGGTAACCGAAAATTCCTTTTCTTTATCGCCTCATTATGTAGTAAGTAATCTTTGCGTAAAAATCGGAAAAATACAGCACGGTATTACATCACAAGATGAATAGAAAGACAAGCTCTGAAGATAGATTGGCGTACCTGCATCTTTGATCATGTTCCTTTAATGTTGGCCCATCGTAATTAGATCAACAAAGAAATATATTCGTGAGCGAGAAATAGAAATCGACCATAAGAACGTGGAGTACCATCCGTTAACCCCCGGATAACTGCTGTAAAAAGATGGTTAACATATTATTTAATTACTAAATGTAAATTTCATTAACCTGTATTCATAAGGTTCATGAATATAATTTAAACCGAGGTGAAAAAGTAACGATACCAACTCTATAATTGAGTTTTTAGAAAGAGAATAAACTTTGTAAAAACTGGAGAAAAAAAATATTTTATATACAATTTTTCTTTTGGTTTACACGTTATGCAGAAAAAGACCTCACATTTTAAAGGCGCCATAGGTATCATTAATCAACCTTTTTTCATACATTGTGAGGAAATAAAAGTTGGTATGATTTCTTTTGCATCTGAGTTTAGGATTACATACGCTCATCATGTGGAGGTTAACCTGTCTGTGGATTTCATCATCACATTGCCGGTGAACCTTCTCCTTGGCATGGAAAACATTGCAACTGAAAAATATATTGAAAAATATACAGACCTGATTATTTAAATGCTTCCGTCTCAAATACAGCTGTAATTCCAAACAACTAGTCTGTGACAGCACCAGTCAAGGGAAGTCACAGGATACTATAATATCATTACCAAAGCAGACTTGTCTCATCCACAATAATAATTGCCTGCTGTGAGATAATGATTTCTTGTCATTCGTGTATATTTGTGGGAATAATACTTTGAAGCATGTCAACCAATCACGGTTCGTTATTAGATTTATCATGTAGCTCTAATTCACAACTCATTAGTGAAATGTCTTTGTGTATTAACAACTGGAACATTAGACGCACGATTCATCACACACAAGAGCTGTGCATACAAGTAAGAAAAATTTCAAATTCAAACACTCGAAATTTTGTTACCCCTCCATATTACGTATAAACAGCTCTTCACAGCTTTGTGGTTCGACAGAACAAATCATTTTTTAAAAACTCGTTGCCCGAGAATGTTTGTAACTGTAGTAACAACTAAGTGTTACGTTGTATGATTGCACCGTGTTTATCTCGGAGAATATAGGGTCATTCAGGAAAATCAAGCTTGTATGCAGTAAATGGTTGAACGCCTTTCATTACAATTGATCGACCCGTACTTTCGACAGAATCAAAATCAATTCCTCCGAGTCTTTACAATCAATTGTAAGTTTGCACTTTATATATGCATTCAAAACACGTCTGGCAACATTTATCATGATGTAGGAATATACATGTGAAGGTGTGAAGCTACTTTTCCATAGCGATTAATACTAAACAGAACATTTATTCTAAACATCTGAAGTTTAAGATTTTCTTCATAATAATAATTCTAAGGCAGCTGGTAAAGCTCTATATTTATATGCCACTCGTGAAGTGGCATGCACAATTATATGTATGTACTTTAAGAACAAATATATGCCCGGAGATTGTCTATCAGGTGTTTTGAATTTAGTGCATTGTAATCTTTTGGGTAACCCTATACGAAAAAATATGACCGAGAATAGATGAACAATACACTAACTTTGGAGACAAGATGATTGGTCTTAACGATGGGGAGGAATAACTCGATATCAAGCTGTATGTTTGCCATCTTCACGAAGCAATACATTACAGTACATCGCTGCGCTGACCGTAATACTTGTTCAGTAACAAAGTTTATCCCCGCAAAACAAGAAGTATTGTTACGAGCTCGAGGCCGACATTCACGGCTGTAAGAGTTAACCTCGTACACAAACAAACACAATAAAAAATCCAAAAATTAGCAAACGGCACATCTACAGTATCGGAAAGATGTATATGTTACGTTTTGTAAATAACTCTCTCATAGTTTTCGAACTCTGCTCCGGAAACGATTCCGGGACAGACGAACGGATGGGCGGAGCCCGTTTCAATATCCCCCGCCAACTTCGTTCCGGCGTTGGATAATAAATGAAAGAAAAGATCTAACGAGAAATGCATCATCATTGTTCACATCTTAGTGCAAAAAGTACTTAGAAAATAACTAACAAAGCAACTAACCTGATGATGGTATGTTTCGCTTCCTGTAGTATCAAAATAAACAGCTACAGAAGAAACACCGACTGCAAGGATAAATGAGATATTCACTAAATGATTATTGATGAACTTCTTCCATTGAAATTAACGCTGATCAAAGCCGCACACGACAGTGTCGTTGACGAAGAGGATCGTTAACATGCTTAACTTTAGTAATGAAACAAATTACTTCTAGAAAAACGTTTATGTTGCTTCAGGAGAAAGTATGAAGTCAATAGCCAAACAACTACTTACACGAACAATAGTTCCTTGTTGCAAGAGAAAACAGAATGAAGATCTTCCTCCAGAAGATCCAGATTCGCGTTTACAAGCTGATAGCTTATCCAGTTAATGAAGTTTTATCGATTGCCTATAATTACTACATATCAGTAGTTCGGATAAGCTTGGTAATTGAGTATAAAGCTTATTAAAGATCGGGTTTATTGTCTGTATTGCAAAACAAGAATAGGTACACTACTGCAGTTTAACACAACTCACTTATTTACACTACTGCAGTTTTATAAGACTCACTTATTTTCAGTTTTGGATACTTTTCACATAAAACGTTTCACTGAACACATGGCTTGTAATGTGTTTCAGTGACAATATTAACCACGTATAGTCTCACCAACATATTTTGTAGATGAATTGTACATGTATGCACATTAAAGGTCCGTTCCTATCGGCAAAATTTGACATTTTCAAACATGATTTTTCGAGCTTTTACGATTCTCCCGAACTGCCATGCGCCCTTTCGAACTCTGACGAACTTGAATTACATTGAAAGTTTCACATGAAGACTGTTTTGAAACTGAACAGAAAGAGGACATGCTAAACGGTTCGAAAGACTATTTCCATGTGAAAAGTTCAACGTAATTCTTTATTTAAGAGGAGACACACCTCCCTCTTTACCTCGAGGTTTATCCATTAACCCGCTAACGCATTATTGCAGCACAGTTGATAACAATATTATATATTTTGAGACGGTCCCTGACCTCAATGCGTGACCTCGATACCCACACTCGCAAGGTCGGACAGCACTCGACAAGAAAATTAAAAAGTTTAAAGTACGTACATTATACCTGACGACTAAGGATAAGGCCACACCAATAGTTTGCTGTACGTTTATTTGCAATGTACGAAAGTTGACTGTGAAATTCGTAAGCAAAGCAGCATAAGAGACATGAAAAATAGAAAACCAAAACACAAAAACACCCAAACCCACATAAAACGGTATCAGATGTTTATAGTACTGTCATCCTAAAAAGCGTATGCTACCAACACACTATGTTTATATAGTTACAGACCTGCACAGAAGGCCTTCGCTTTCATGATGTTTCTAATAACCCGACGCTGTGTTTAAATGTCTTTCACACAAATGTTAACAAAGACATGTTACGTTTCTTTTGGACATCAGTATAGATGAACACTGAAATTGAAGATCACTTGACTGTACATGTGATGTGAGTTGAAGCGAAACTGAACATTCATTTATCTTGCGGAATGTATAGTTGTTTCAAACACCTCAATATCCCCAACCATATACTGTTCGTGTACTGAATGAAACTCTGAACCATGAGCCTCGTCATATATATTCTGTTCAGAACGATTTAGATCAAGGTCAGCCGGTGCTCACAGTCGCTTTTTCGACATTTAATGTGCGGTTCGTGGAATATGTTCATTATAATTGTCACCTTCACATAATAGAACCTAAGCATTTGGCGAAGTGATGAAATACAGACAATATAGTTTCTTAGATGCACCAACAGATTTAGTAAATCAAAGAAGAAAAATATCAGGTGCAAATCTATCCTCCAGGCAGGGTTGGTTGTGAGCGAGTTGGACCGATTGCTCCCAATTGAGGGAGGGGGAGGGGGTGCACTTGGGCGTCCTTTTCTACTTTAACTTAAGGTCTCCGTCCTCTTTAGCTTCCAAATGGACCCTGTGCCATAGAGGGCCCGCGCAGCCTTTTTTAAATTGTAGTCTCTGTCATTTTTGGTTGCCAATTGAGCCCACCAAGCATTTCCAATTGGACCCGTGGTTCCAAA
This sequence comes from Diodora aspera, assembly GCA_031471655.1. Lineage (NCBI taxonomy): Eukaryota > Metazoa > Mollusca > Gastropoda > Lepetellida > Fissurellidae > Diodora > Diodora aspera. The sequence continues at coordinate 15,436 of JAUELE010015884.1, forward strand.
AAGCGATCCTGCCTACATGATAAAATATTCGTGAATTTTCACCATGATATTATTGGCATAAAACTGCTAACATGGCAACATAGAACTTCATATGGGGTGACAATAATAATGAGCATGAGTATAATAAGATAACATAATATGATACAATAGCCCACTTCTGTATTGTAAGTTAAGTTGTACCAGAAAAAAAGGGAAAACTCCGGGAATGCACGAACCTATCACAATTGTCAATTCCTGATGCAGTTCACAACGAATAGGAGTTATCCAGCTTTCAGGTCTATATAAAAATCTACTTGGTTTTGTACGATCACTGTATCACTATTTCATCATTAAGCTTAAAGTTGGATACCTGGTTAAACTGGAGGTCTTTCTTTTTCTACAAACATCATTGGGCACGACAAATATACATTCAATTAAGCACAAATCACGATTGATGTGCAAAGCATGTAACATGTTTCAGTTTTACACGTCTGTGAATTATTATTAAAAAAAAATTTCACCCGGAGGTGTCAAATTTCGAACTTGAGCCATTTCGAACTTTCCGATAGGACCCTGAAAATGTTCGAAAACTTTCAGAAACCAATTGAGTTATCTTGTGCAAGACGTCAAAACTGGCTGAGTGCGGTCCAGATACCTCGGGATAATAATATGTGGACTCATCCTCAGAAAGTGTCGGAAAAGAAGCGAAGGGAGTGGCGGCGTGTTTGAAAAATGCAAAATGAATCCGTTTGAATCAGCCCTGAGAAAGTAAATTCGGCGATTAGCCACACACTCATATAACGTCTGAATTACAGTTTATGTTATTTCTGCAATACAGAATTCAAACAGCCAGCATCATTCCTAACCATCTCTAAGGGTTTAGCGAAGAATGTTCCGTCGATTTCTGAATGCTTTCCGAATATGACCCGAATGCATTTATTTGCAAGTGTAACATTTCCGAAGGTTTACGATATTTTTCAAGATTTTGTCGGAAAGTTCGGAAAGTTTTTTTTTATTTTATGGCATGGGGTCTCAAAATAAACGAGGCTATACAAGAGACTGTAAAACCGACAAGCATGCTATATCTTTTGTGTATTATTCGTGGCCTGTACATAATTTTATGTAAATATATGTATCGCTCCACAAGTTGCATTTTAAAAAGAAAACACTGATCAGTGTCAGTCTGACAACGTATCCTACTTTAATATATACTTAACCGCAAAAGAAACGTCACCCTATTCAAATCTTGCTAATGTATGTTTCATCTTAATTTCCAATA
>JAUELE010015995.1:0-16689 GCA_031471655.1 Diodora aspera
CCCCCACGGCGCTCATTAGAGACCCGGCATTTATTAAATACCCAGCGCTAATTTCTTTAGATTATTGTGACATGTTATAAATACGTTAACTTTTAAATCGAAGTGGAAGGGACCATTCGTTATGCCAATAAAGCGTAAGAAAGGGAGAATTAATTTAATGATCTTAAACTTGGCGTTTATTAGAGACTCGGCATTTATTAGAGACCCAGCGCTTATTTTCTCATCTACCCTTTACCCCCGGCGCTTATTAGAGGCCCAGGCGCTTATAACAGACCCGGCGCTCATTAGAGGAAATACGGTATATAATATGATGACATCAATGCACCCAGTGCTGTAACCACCCCCCCCGGTGAACCTCCTCAAAATCAATCTACACCATACTAATGGGTGTCACCCAATTTGGTCTGCATCCCTCTTACAGAAAGGTGTTTGACAAAATCTAGAATCAGTGACCTATTCATTAGTAAAAACCCAAGATTTTTGTAAAATAGTACTTTATTCATGATGACGATGATAACATTATGTAGATGGATCACTCTAAAAGTATTTAACAATGTCAGTAGTTGGAATGTAATGAACGCACAGAAGACGGGCAGGCACTGTTGTCACGAAAGAATTCGCCAATTTGTTTAGGATCATCAAAGTAAAATCATTCTTTTACAAGTTTCGGAAAAATCAAACTAGATATATACCAGAAAGATGGATAATAAAATATAAATTGAGACACTACTTTGTCATTTTAGTGGAACAAATAATATAAATTTTACATTGATCAGATATTTTGGAAATGAAAAGAAAGTAGTCCAAGATAACCCGAGTTCAACATTCTGCCATAAACCATAGCAATAATGAGATACACAGCAAATATTACAGTCAGCTTTAAATATGTATGATTTATACATGTGTTCACATTACTTACTAACACTGCAGTTAACGAATTTCAATTTTAATTGTGGTAACATTTCAAAAATAAATTTAAGTACATGTAATAATAATTGTGATTTGTTACCTAGATATTATAATCAGTTACATTCATGAACTGCCATTTTAGAACATTCAACCCGTCTTTAATACCTGCACTTCAAAGTTGTTCTGACTACAGACAAACAAGTTTATCACAGACCTGATATATTCCATAATAAATAAAAGCAAATAATGCGAGTTCAAGATGCAAATAACAAAACACCCATTGCACTGTCATACATAAAGTGCAGAGAAAATGTAACATGTGCATAAAATCAAGTGTTTTGGCAAGGAATTAGAGGCACATATTTAAGCTTTGGTTGATATTGGGTTAAACAACTTTAAACAATTTCATCACAGTTTTGAATTATGTCTTTGGCACATTATAAAGAAAAATCATATTCAAAGTTTATAAATTGACTCAAATATCATATCATATTTGTCAAAATAAGGCACATTAGTTGTTTCATCTACAGAGGCTTTTCTCCTGTGATAGCTTTCCTTCTCTCTATGAAGACACCGTAACCATCCTTGTTAGACAACTCAAACCAGTATACCTCAAGTCATTGACACAATTACATGTAACTTCAAAAGTATATATTGCATAACACTGACAGTTAATATCTGGTTTTGGTTGAAATAAAAATTAATACTGTAATAGAAGAATTAAGGCGGTCCAGGTGAGCATTCAATTGTAACATAAAGATCCAAGCTACCAATTTAGATTCCTAATATTTGTCAACATAAATGTCTTCAGTCAGATTCATTTTTCAAAATATGGACAAAGGTTAAAAAAATCAATACATTATTCCCTGTTCTGATAAATCTCAATCTGTTGGCCTGAGATGAACTGAAGCAAAGTTTGCGTGACCATCCAAAAACAAAATCACATCAAGGGAGATAACTCCATCTAAATGACGCCATGTTGGGTAATATTTTGCAGCCTAGCACACACGTCAGCATCAAACTTGTAACACTGAAAATATAAATATAAACAACAATTGTTAATAACCTTAAGAATTGCATAATCAAATAAAAGGGCTGGATCCAGGATTTATGTAAAGGGGGCACAACGCATTTCATGAAAGATAGCATTTAAGAGGGGTTTTGGGGGGGAGCAAAATTAAGTTTGAAAAGGCAGCCTGTAAAATGGTGCAATCTCAGTCCATTTATCAGTTTTATAATATTTTTGGGGTTGATTTGGTGATAACATAGCAACAAAACAAGGCTAGCTGAAGGAGGACATGTGCCCTGGAGTACACAGAACTGATCGCTGCACGAAGCTGGTCACAACAAGTTAAAATTACATTGAAGAATACAATTTGCGCTATATTAATACTTATGATTCATTTTTATTTGTGAAATAGGTGCAAATTCGGTATGCATATTAATAATGATAATAATTTCTTTTCCAGGTTTTGATATGTCGTCAAAGCTGATTGATCCTAAGAACGGAAGAACGTCCAATGTCGTTATTAGTCAGCACACACAACGAACATTTGTAAAGATATATACAACAGGTAGGACTTACAAGTTAATTTGTTTACTTGAGAAACATTTTCTACAGTAACATCAACAGCAATTGGTCACTGTTTATTGCTTTCTAGGCCAATTTATGACAATGTTTTGGGTGTGGTGATCACTTCGGCTTGGCGACGTGTTCTGTCTAATCCTGGCCCTCCAGTTCAAATGTATTAAGAAAATAAATTAAAAACATTCCTTTAAACTTTATTACATTATATTAGCCTACAGTACAAGAGGGTCCCTGCTTACTGCAAATGTTACAGTGCCTATTTCAGTCATCTGTGTTTCATCAAAGACGATATCAGAGGGGTGGGAGGGACTAAGGCCATCAGATAATTGGTGTGAGTGATTTGGGATTTTTTCATGGTTTTCAGCAATCGTTCAACCACAGCATGGTGTTGCCAACCTCAAATCGGTGTGAAGCTCTAATCTCTAGGTTGAAAAAGAAGTACCCAGGTGAGACTTAAACCATGATTGCCAAGGCTGGCAGATCACTGGGCCCACACACTAACCACTGTGCCATCCCGCACCCCAAAGTTGGTATTTTAGTCCTGAAAAGGTCCAAAAAGCCCCAAAAAGGAGAAGCTTTTGACCCCCCAAAGTTACTGTTGAGCAGGCTTACCCTTGAATAGAAATGCGGTGCTCGTTCCTTGTCTTGTTTAATACCAAACCCTCCGCTCAGACAGCGGGCGTGGTAAAATGATGCAAGTGCAATGCCTTTGCTGATGTATGCTGGCAAGCAATCAGTTTCTTTGGCTATAAGGTTGACATCACCCAATAGAGAAACTCTGAAAACAGTTGGGGGATATGAATATTATAAAAAGAAACATTGTACTTAAACCTTCACACCCAAAATATATTCCCATACAAAGAGTAGTATTTCAGTTGAGTTAAAATCATTTTTTAATTTGCAAGGGCAATATTTCAGCCATAACACATCGAGATGTGCAAGGTACACAACAAGCAAAAAGACAGCTCATAAAAGGGATAGATAGAAAGGAAAGTGAAAGCATAAGATCCCTATTTTAGTCGCCTTGTACAACAAGCATTGGGTTACTGAGGCCCTATTCTATCTAAGTGACACCACATCACTCCCTGGAAGCCCCTTGCTGTGAGTGCACTAGGAATTTTTTCGCGTTGGCCACTGTGGCTAAAACAGTTCTCTACAATTTAGCCACAAGCAAATTAGCATAGCCACACATTTTATCAATATTATATACTAACAACAAAACCACTTCAAATGTTACAGAACAGCATTTGTAATTCTTCAAAATGTAATTTAAGAAGAATCTTTTGTTGCTGCAAACTCCTAGGTCAGTTTCAGGAATCTGATTCCAGTCACAAACTTATTTTCAATTTCGCCACTGTGACTAAAAAAAAATGATTTTCTTTTAACCACAACGAATGTCAATTTAGCCATCTGTAGCGCGACACAGGATATAAATACCTAATTTAAGAATTGCAAGCATCTAATGAAAACTATTTGCATAAGTAACTTCATGGGGTCTGTGAGACACATCTAAGTTCAAATGTAGCGGCCCTTTGAAAATTTGGGGGTCGTGTCCCTGGGAAATATGTTTCAAACACTGCTAAATGTTCAGAGCACTAAAAGAAATAGCATACATAAACATATTTTACGCAACAGTTTAGTCAGTAGTTGTGTGAAATGTCATCATATTCCATCCTTCAGTGTGCAGAATACAAAGTCCAGCTTTCTGTCTTAAAATGAGTAAACCAAATGAAAACCTCATGACGTCTATTTATCACTGATTCAGTCACGTAACGTTTACACTTCAGTTATCTATGAACAAGCTGCTTATCTCACCTTAATGATACACAGGACTGAGTTCAATCAAAATTAACCTATCTGTCAGCTGATCCAGGTGGGTATTGAATCCAGATTTTATGACAATTAGTCCTTGAGGCACACCACCAAAAACTATTTATCAAAGACATCACATACACCTTACATCTCAATATGCAGACCACATACAGGCACTCCTGACAAGAATAAAGACTGTGCATGTTGTACTATCCAACGTTAAAGTCATTCATTACATCGAAAGCAGTCTTACCAGAGTCAGTATCTCCATGAGTGAATCCCTCACAACATAGAGCCAACAACAAAGTACAATGAAGCACACTAAAACGAAGCGGCAAGTAACATACCACACATCAATTATCATAGTTCCTGTCAATTATACTCATTTACATTTCCTGGCAAACCATGTCATTTGCCCTTAGTACTAATTAAAGTCGTAACTGTATTTCCTCTGTAAAATTCACACACTTTACTAGCATATAACATGTTCCTGATTCGGGCACTTAGAGACTTAAACATTCAATGCCGGGGAAGTAATAAATTATGGAAATAAGTAGGGAAGATAGTGTAGGCGGATAAAATGAAGGCCTAAAATGAACTCTTTTTCATAATATGAAAATGCACAGGGTTCATGTAAAAAAAACCCAAGAACATGAGTCTATCTTAAATTATAACTTCCTTGAAAAATGATTCAACTTCAAGTTTCTATATCTAAAGGAGGTCATGTGAATTTTTCTACCAATTTTGAAAGGATGAACAAAAAATTGTTCTAAATAGAATGCATTTGTTAATCTGTCTGGAATCAATTTTGAAATTGAGGAAATCAAGATACTGTAGAAAAGAGATTATACTTTCAAAGCTTTTGTATTTGAAAGTGCATACCACTTTATACACAATATGATAAATATAAGGCCTGTAATGCAAATTTCAGATTCTTAATCTTAGCTTGAAAAACTCCAATTACTGATTCATGTGATTTTAAAAATCAAACGTTGATGTCTACAGATTAAATTGACATGGCCTCTAAAATATTTCTTCACTCTAAAGAAAAAAAAATCAGTTCAAAAAGCATGTATATATATATAACTGTTATCAATTAAATAAAAAATAATATCAATTCAATGATAATTAAGTAAACATAGCCAAAACTGATATTGTCAGCCATTTGAAATTTCTATAGCTCTACATATAGTGACGCTTCTAAAACCTGCACATTATATAGAAAAGTAAGTGGGAACTCTTTCTTAATATTCAATTCAACATACCTGTTTCGAAGCAGCAGCAAATTTCCATTTGGAATACAACCAAAATTCCTCGTGCACATTATTATGTGTGAATTATTGTAATCCTTTGACACAAGTCCAACGCTTGAATCTAAATGCACAGTTAGTAAACAACTAGAGAAACTGTCTTGTTAGGCGCCAGCCAGGACACTGCATCTTAACAGGATATTTCCGTACTTGAAATGAAAGGGAAGGGAAGGAGCAACCACCTTGCTGCAGTCCTCTTGGGACTTCTGACTAAGTGAGTGGCTTTACAGCACTGTCAAGTTCTCATTACATAAGCCCAGAATGACCCATCTGGAGTCCCAGCTTTGGCTTTATTTATAAGCACTGTCTTGTGATCACAGCTGATTGATGTCACTTAACATGCTTCACAGGTCAACCTTCAGATTCACACCCTAATCATACACTATATCAAATTCCCTTGACCATTAATTATTTAAATGTCCAGAATTTAAGGTCATGCACTCTGAATGGATGAAAATTTCACACGTTTAATTCCACTCACTAGAATCCTGCACTGGGTTCCCTGTAGACAGTCACCTTGTGTGGATGGATTTAAATAAATCCATGGATTTATACATAAATGTGTGGTTTCCAATAAAATCCTCATGTATTAATGACCAGCGGGTCATCAAACATTATCTGATTTTCATCAAGAACTAATCACACAATTAAGGACTCCACAAGCTTTGTAGCCAGACAGAACATATTTCGTTAAAGCCATATATCTTTCTCTAAACCATCGATAGAAACTTGAATCAATTATTGACTTGTCTGAACCATGGGAACACTGATAATATCCTCACCTGATACGATATGCTTCAAACAGTATCTTTACTAGGCTGATAACAATTATAAATAACTGCGTAACATACTAGCGACATGAGCTTTCCATAATGAGCTAGTAATGGTTTCAGTTTCCTATGTTTAAAGTCACCAGAAGAAAACAAACTGAGAAATGTTGAAATAACAAGATCATTTTAAATGTTAAAGCAAGTGTAAAAAAAACCAATTGCTGCATTATGAAGGTTCTAATTTGAAAATCAAAGAATTTTGTGAAGAGTTCTCTGTGAAACAGAATGTTTGGACTGATTTTACAATATGTTCGGCCCCTGTAATTCATCACATATCGATCACAAATGAAATTTAAGAACATATTTCAGCATGTGTGATTCATGTTCTCGCTACGTCGATGCTTTCAAATATCTTTTGAAATCACACAAACATTGATTGAATTAGTCAAACTTTACGCGTATGAAGTGACAGCCACTGTTTTGGGATTAGAGCCTGGCTCGAGAACCGTTAGATTTTTGGTTCTACTTGTGTTCATTGTCTTCTTTAGGGTTCTCCGAATTTTCACTACAGCTCACAAACTGCTACAACACACTTATGGTTTCATTTAGTTCTTTAGTTAATGACTGGCATCCATTTCAGCCACAATCTGTGCAACATGCACAGCCCAATGAAAGGTAGTTCAGAGTACCGGTAAGTGATTTGGAGTTTTACATGGTTTTCCGCAATCTTTCAGCCACATCACCACGGCCTCACCAACACTATGTCAATGTCGGGGCTCCTGGCTCTCCGGGTTGAAAGAGAGATGCCTGGACAAAGCGCAGGTAGTTCAGAGAAAGATCAATTAAAAGAGAAGTGAAAGCAACAGATTACCATTCTAGTCAGCATCTACAAGTCTGGGTTATGGGACTCTAGTCTTTGCTATTGACAATATCACCCCCTAGAAACATTATGGTTAAGAAAATTATATTGATTACATTACTATACACCATTGTTACCACTGCAGCTTCTGATGTCATTGAATTCCATTGCTCAGCATTCAACAGACAATGGTATCACAGTTAGTGTAATATGTACACTGCACAAATTTCCTCACATAAAAACAAAATCATTTCTCACCTTTCTCCTTGTCTGGATCTCCTCTTGTTTTGTGCTTCCTCTGTTGTTTCCACGATGAGGATCTCTTCCTCTATGTACAGCTCCTCCTCCTCTTCCACCTCCTCATCTGTTTCACTTTTTGGAGATTCTTCATTGTCAGCAGTTTCTCTCTTTAAAATCCCTTTTAGATTCTGTTCTCTGCTTTCTTTAGTATCTGAAGATTTCAGGACTCCTTTTTCGGGCTCACCTTTGCGAATTTCAAAGGAACCTTCCTTTTTCAAAATCCCTTTGGGTTCCGAAACACCTTTTTCTTTCATGTCTTTCTTCAAAGCACTTTTCACTTCACTGTCTAACAATAGTTCATCTGATAATTCACTCTTAAGAATTCCCTTTCGTTCTGTGAACGATTTCTGATCTGAAGACTTCAGTATTCCGTGACTTGAATCACCCAAATCAGGTTCAGAAAGGCCTTGCTTCATGCTGGATTTGGGTTCGACATCATCAGCTGTTCTCCGGGGTAAAGATCCCAGTGATTCTGCATGTTTCAGTATGCCACGTGTTTCACTGATATTTGATTTAAATTTGGACTCTAGAGTGTCCGCACGCTTCAGAATACCTCTGGGGTCACTGGTATCCTTCTTTTCTGTCTTAAGGATTCCTTTAACTTCCGGTTCTGGACTGATTCGTGAAGATCCCTGTTTTAGTATACTCTGAACATCATCTAGATCTTTCTTCGTTCCTGAAATAAAAAGGTGAATAATGTGAACACCTGTTTCATAGTTTGTCCATAATCATGTTTTACATGAGACACATCCAGGATTGCAGAGAGATGTCTTTCAAGGTCATTTCTCAAAAGCTGCAGAGGAAATTTGATGGATAACTAGCTTGACTTTGCAACACTAAAAGGTAGAAAGACATTAAAGTGTTGGACATTTTGATCTTAAATATATCTTCCCAAGAATAACATACGATTGACAACTGGCAAACAGAAAGACAAATTTCAGATAAAATGAAGTACCTTCTTCAAGGTCATGAGATGATCCACGTCGAGATCCAGGTTTTGAAGAAGGCCTTGAACTTGGTCTGGAACTAGGCTGTGAAAGACAAGCTTCAGCATGTTGTGCCATAAGTTCTCGCTGAGCACTTAAAGACAAACCTTTCAGAATTTCTGGATCTGGTGGCTTTACCAAACTGGCTGCCAAAGGAGATATCCGGTTCAAGGAAGATGCCTTTTCCACTTCTTCAACTGTTACAGGCTGCAAAAATATGTCAAAACAAGACTTCAGTCAAAGTCAAGATCCTCCCAAGAAAATAGTGGATTAAAAAGTTTTTCTAATGTTTCAGGAATTAAAAAATCCTCAAGTTCGAGGTCAATGACCCATAGAATTTAGCTTTTGAGTTACAAGCATTGACAGCTGTAAGTCCGATAACTCGAGTTGTTTAGATGCCGGACTTGTCACTTCATTTATGGAAAGTACTGTCTACTGCCCATTGAACACGTACCATGAGCAGAACACGTAGAATGAGTACCAAAAGTCCAATTTTCTTCATTCCTATATGTTCTCTTTGGCAGGCATGTACATCCCACCTAAGTGTTTTATTTAGGATAGTCTAATGTTCATATCTCTTAATTTTTTTACCAACTTCAGGACTGGACTTACTCTTAATTAGCTTTGACTCATGAAAATAAATAGCTGTAAGTCCCGACTTACAAGGGGCTGACATTTTCTTAACCCCTGTTTAATTTTACTTTAAATGAGCTTACAATCAACAGATACAGCTTGATTAACCTCAGAAAATTCTCCATATATGACCTTGTATGTGGTTTGCGCTTTACAACACACAATCATAAACACGTAATCAACATACAGATCACAAGTTTTATAAGAAACTATACAGTGACCATATTTGGGATCTTGATCATAACCCAAGCGTTATTTACTGTAAAACTGTTCATCTCTGACTACCCAAGCACTTTGGTGAAGTTTACATTGTCTAGGGCTTTACAACATTCAGCCTGACAAGCTAATATCAACCAGCCTTGTTGTAAACTAAATTTAAATAGAAATCTTTCAATACAGCTTAAATGAGATAGCATGAACTAGAAAACTTTAACACTCACAGGCCTCAGCACAAAATGTAACCCAGATACATCTAACAACCACAGAGTTGCAACTTCTCAAATGGTTGCACAAGAACAGAATCCGACCAGTTTGTTGTCAAAAGTAATAAGAATCTTCAGTGGATCTCCATCCATGCATGAAAATACTTACCTGTCTCCAGTCTTACCACCTGCTACATCAAATCACGACTGAGTACCACCACTACCCTACCATAGTCATCTGCATACCAAATTGTCCGCATACTCTAACGCTGGGGATTATTTAATACACCAGAATGTATTCTGTGTGTTTACTCATATTCATGAGATGAAACAAGGAAACGTGTATCAGCGTTACATGTCGGGTACCTTTCACAGTGTGTGTATTGAATATGAATGAAATTACTGACCTATATCTGATGTTCACTTCCTTGAAGGGTGTTCCGGATCAGTATTTAAAATGTCTCATGGGTACACTTATAAAGAGCATTGATGGACAAACAATTTCTTAAAATAGAATACACTGTAGTATCTTTTCCTACTGAACCATAAACTTCGTTCATAATGGTGTTTAAAGCTTCCAATCATATTTGACAAACCAGAGGCAGCATTAAAATGAGTCCTCTTTGCCAAGTATTTCTTTTCAAACCCTCTTTCATGATAACTTTTGAAATGACTGAGCTGAGGGACACGTTAACAAGTAGTGTTCCACTTAAAGGTGGATACGTGTTCCCTAGCGGAACAAATGTTTAGAGCATTTTGTGTTACATAAATAACATATACTGTAGAGTAGACATTATAAAAGTGTTTGCGGCAATAAATAACGTTGTAACTCCTTAATCCTGACTGATTGAAAAGGATTCAGTTTGCAATTTTAAATAGATTCCTTACAGTACCATCACAAAGCAATTCCTTGCATCCTGCATAAAACATTGCTCATTGTGGCATGGAGATTACTAGATAGATGGTTAAATATAGTGACACATCATAGGTTATGCTGAATGCAGATCGGATGTTTCGAAACAAACGATTGAGAATATTGTTGAGAGCGTAGGTAAATTTTTTACGCTGTTGCAGATTATCCATGATCACCTGTGCGCATGACAGGCTGTTCAAGATATTTACATGGACAGTATTCACAGAAACCGATGTAAAGTAGAACGAAGTGATGTACACAACAAGATTGCTCAGACAATTTGCGAATGCTTTTAAATATTAAAACACAGGGGAGTGATTTAATATTTTATTTGTATTAGAGAGTAGGCAAAAGCGTTAAACATGCTGTATGTTCTATGCATCAATCGTGGTATGTACATATTTTTATGTATATTTATCGGTCCCAAAGTTATTTTGCAAAAAGAAAACATTGTATTCGACCAATTATCCAACTTTAAATAAAAGTTACTACAAATACATAGAACTGAACATTACATGTTCATTCAGATACAATGCCATGGTAATCTAGACTTCGCCAATAAGTTTGACCTAGGGTCAAATCTGTCAAAATTGTCTCCAGGCCAACAAAACTCTCAATATGCAGGCTTGAATGTCCGTTGAGATGAGTCAAGAAAATCATGACATACTTGTTGATATTGGATACAACTTAAACTATTCACCACTTGTTTTAATAAAATAATCTTGAAAGGGAAATTCTAATGGTCTAGGGTCATGGAGACAGACTGCCTATTTGTCTACCATGAAAAGTTTAGTGCTGTATCGATATTCGATCATGGGAATTGCCTTCCAGTCAGACACAAATTTCTAACCTGCGGGACCGAATGTCCTATGGGTGACAAATACCATTCACAAAGACTGGTAATCAACCACCCTTACACACATTTGCAGGCCAGGACAACCCAGGTGATCATGCCACCCTCTCATCCCCGGTTATCTAATGCTGTAAGGTTCTATATTAATATCTCAGCAGATCAAATACACCCAGCAGAGCAGCAGTCATTTTCAACTCACAATCGCCTTCATTAGGCAGTTTATCAAACAAACAAATACCATGTTCGATAATATGTCACCAGGCCTACAATCTCACGACTACAGGGGAATTTACATGTTACAAGATAAATCAATATCGACCAAATCTGACCTAACTTTACCTTCGCTCCTGCAGGTATAACAGTGAGGTTTAAGCCTAAATTAATATATTCTTCAGCTCCTCGGGATTACCTGCACTTTATGTGTCATAAATCTTACATTTGTATAAATAATTGTGGCTGTTGTAAAAAATCTGTTCCCGCAGGATATCACAATTACAAACCTTTTTATCAATGTCTGAATCACCTGCCTAAGAGATAACACATATGTGGATCCAGTAAACAAGCAAAAGTTGACTGCTTTGTAAATGTCATGAATGTTACGTTAAAATACACCCGTAGGAAGAGAGAGGCTATGGGGTGCTAAGCTTCCCCCCACTCACTTTTTCCTGACTTTTTTTAAAATCGAAAGTACAGGCAACACAGTGTTTACATCAGATTTGTATAGGAAGTCATAATATAATGTGTCCTAACGTCTTAATCCTAATGAAAAAGGCTGCATTGACTTTTGAAAAAATGGTATGACTGTAACCCTTCTCCCAAAGTATATTTACCTGTGTGTTGAAACGGGACATGTTTTTGCGAGCTTTCCTTCTAGGCACAGGAGCATCTTTTGGCGGCTGAGATGGTGCTTCTTTCTTCTGAGTGAACAGCTTCACCTTTTCTGCCAAACTCAGACTGAATCATAACAAAAACAGCGAAAAATAATAAATTTTCTTTCAAACACTGAAAATCCATCCAGAATACATTCAGTGAGCAACCAAAGGAATATACCACCGAACACACATACATGTCTGTATATTATATAATATATTACCCTACATGCAGATATTATTTTTTTCCAAATTAAATTTTAATTCCCCTAACTTAATTTTAAAGCTATAAACATTGTGCTGTATAGCTATAATTTTCACAATTAACATACTGCCGCACAACAGAAAGATTTCTTTCCATCACAACTTTCACAGCTTATAGAAAATTAAAAATGTGCGAATATCTTTTAAATGGACTTCACTTGAAAGCTTTACAAAGATAGAAACTTAAGAAACGGATTACAAACTTCAACATAAAGAGTGAAAATGGCATGCATTGCAAGTGGACCACTTTAACCAATAGCCAAGTATACAAAGGCGATATCAACTGAAGGGAGATAACTCCTGAGATCATATACAGGTTCAGTACTAGGAAACCGAAGAAAGTTTTATAAAATGTTTTGCTCATTGGACTGTCTTCAAAAATATATAAGAATTTGACAGGAATGTATTTCATGTAAATATAGTTTATAGACATTTTTGGTGAAAATACAGGAATAATAAGATAAGATATTTAGCTGTAAGTTCTGACTTCTGAGGGGCTGAAGATATTTTAACCTGTTAATGTACTGGTGATGTATATATGAGCACATGCATATATAGGCTTGATCTTGTAAGACTGTTACACTGAAGATTAGAAAACTATATCTCTCTGCACACTAACATTAAATGATCCACTGACATTTTCATCATTTTTCTACAAACGTGTACAATCACAAATTTATCAGAAAATTTTGGAATTTGCTACCAAAATGACAGAAAATAGGAAACAATAGAAGAGAAATGAAAATATAGGAGATGGTAGAAGCTTGTTAAAGCTTTACTATTTAAATATATTCAAAAGTAGTGGAATTATTAAAAGCATGATTCCAAATAAGGGCCAGGTGGAATTGTGCTATGAATGATCATATTCAAAAAGTAAATAATTAAATAAGCTGACTTGATAGCATAATCTATTGAGTGAAATAAACTCTACACTGGAATAAAGAAAAGATTTAAATACATAAATCAAAGTTGATACACGCTATTAAATGCACATTATTAAAGCAAAACTTCTAACATTGCAGTATAAAATCACAATTTCATGGTTCATCCCCCGTCCTCAAGTCAGTAGTCTACAAACTCCATAACAACAAACTTTCTAGTAATTGCATTCTATATGAAACGTATAAAGAAATGGGTACAGACTTCAGTGATACGTACTACAAATATTAAGTTGATAATATTTGACTTGTACTTCTAGGGCACACAAATAAAATGATACAATGAATGATTGAGTGCTTGGCTATGGATGACAGAAGTGAAAATATAAGAAGCAGTGTTAGAAGCAGACTGTTAGTGACCACACCAGTGCCGTGCTAAATGTATGACGTGGATGGGCAGATAACTCTAGGTAAGATATATGCAAGGAGGGCTGCATTCTCAATGACAAACTAGTGCGAGTCGTCCCACTGACTGCTAGGGAGAAGGGAAAGCTAAGGGATTCCACCACCAGCCTGAAGGCTTGATCATTCCAGGGCATGAAGTGACGAGCAGGTTAAACAGAGCTGCAGGCACGAAGAATGTGGGACCGGAGCACAGGCCGCTTACCCAACAAGTTCATCCTCTTCTGCAACACCACTCTCTTCAGGTTCTAGAGATTTGGCCCGTGAAATCGGCGGCCTTGGAATGCTTTTAGGTTCTGGTTTTTCTTCTGCTGGGTCAGAGATTTCTGCTGCAGTTTTAACTTCATCTTCTGTAATAGGTTGTGTCCGTGATCTTTCACGCTTTTTACGATCGATGTATCGTTTGGCACCACTTGCAGTTGACCTCGTTCTCTCTTTCTCGGCCTTCTGCTTCTCTTCCATGGTCTTGAAAATATTTGTTTTTGCATGCACGCTCAGCCTTGCAGGATCATCTTCATTCAAGTCCATCTCAAGAGTCAAACTGCGCAGACTCTCTGATGACGTCCTCGCAGTGATACTGTCTGCATCAGATCCAGACAAGATTCCAGAGTCAGTGGTTGAGTCACGGAAACCCATGACTTTCGACCTTAACGTTTCACTCTCTGCAGGTTCTCCTTCAGGAATGGCATTCATTTCTGCGGCTGTCACTGGTGTCGTTTTGTGTCTCTGACTTCGATTCCTGCGTTTCTTCTCAGGAACTATGTGTTGTGGAACTTCACATTTCTTACCAAAGGGACTTAACTTTTTATCCTGTTCACGCATTTGATTGAACGCATTTATGGTGGTATTTTTACGAACCAATGCACGGAAAGCACTGACAGTCTCTAAACTGAAATAAGATAGTATTTAATTCTTAGTTTCAAAATAAACTTGATCTTGCATTACGGGCAGTTCCTAATACTGAAAATTATCCAAATCATACATTATCATGTTTCGCCAAAAGCCCAACCAAGCATACAGATAGACAAAAGTCACAAACTTGAAGTATAATCCATCATAATTCAGCTTCAACAAAAATTTTGGGATACATTTACTGCAGAATATATATATACGTAAATCACGTAGGGTACAAAAAAGCTGATAAATGCGTGCACCATTTTCAAAACACTGGCCCAAGCCATAATTCAGCCTGAGATGCTTGTTGCCTTGATAATTAATTCATATAAAAGAATATAAATAAAAGACAGATTAAAAACGTAGAGGCTGTTTTTTCCCACACCATTTCGCTAAATACAGTACAACCTATTAACTTATAGTCAGAAATCGAAAAGCCGGACCATGGTTAGTGAACTCAAATGTGGTATCAACATTAGATGACCAATCCTTGATATTATCCAATCCAAACCATCAGGAGGGAGTCTAAACATAATGATGACTTTTGCTTACTTGTCAGCTGCGTGTAGCTCTTCAACCGTAACGGGCTGGGTTCGTCTCCGAAAATCGTCACGTTTGTGGTGCTGAAGTTGTTTTCTTCTGGCGCTTACAGACTGAAACTCCATAAGGTTCAGGCCATCATTCTTCCCAGCCAGAACCGATAGTTTCTCCATTAACTGTTCTCCAGATAGTGATCCTCGGGGCAAGGAATCTTCAAAACTGCTTCCTGTATACAGCTCTTGCCTACATGGATAAAAATTATTTCATGTTTAATGTGCTATCAAATAGAATTTGTGAGTGATTTTGGATATTACATGTTTTTTGGTAATATTTCAGCAATATTGTTGTCACCTACATTACATTGGTTCAATCGTGGTTCAATCTCCACGCTGAAAGAGAGGTACCAGGGCAGTATTGCTGGGCTGACACACCAACCCCTGCACCATCTCACTCCCTCTAATAGTGAGTGAGTGATTGGGGGTACTACATGGTTTTCAGCAATCTTTCAGCCACATTACCACAGACTCACTGACATCACGTTGGTGTCAGAGCACCTGTCTCTCTGGAGTGAAAGAGAAGTGCTTGGGTGAGACTCTAAACACAACCTGCAAGATTGCTGGACAGACACGCTAACCACTGCACCATTTAAGTTGAATTGAGGTTTCAATAGAAAAAAGAAAGTAAACACTGTGCCATAACTTCAAAACAGTTCAATTCAGTGTTCAATTAGTTTCAATAATTTCACTCCAAAGTACAAGTTACAATAAATCTTAAACTTTAAACATTTTTTTTTACAAGAAAGCAAAGCAATTATCTTTGATGTTCTTCTTAATGAATCTCAGTTATCTGATTTTGAGAACAGTTGACCTGATGTGGGAACACGAAAGGTTGTTAAACTTTTCTTTGTAAGGGAAATAATTATGTCATTAAACTTATTCAGGAATGCAGTACCAAACACTCCAAACCTGTCGTCAATCAATAAATGATGAGGATAATTTCATTTTGACCTTGAACCAACTTATATAAATTAGCCAAAAATGCAGAGGCACATGGAGGCATTTTTTAAAGCCTTTTTGGGCAGATCCAATATTTGGATCTATCATAATTTTGCCTACATATAATCCCTTTAACATTGGTTGAATTTATATTGAAACTTGGCAATATTTCAGCAATATGCACCCTTTCGCCAGTTAAGTACAGGAGGAAAGACTGCATCACCAGTCGGGAGCTGGATGATTTTGATGCAGTGAAACCTGCAAGTTACAGCTGGAACTGACGAGTCAATGGTGATGCCACAATGTAACAGTGCACCATATGATCACTGCATGTAGAAATACTGATCACTGCATGTAGAAATACCGACTACTGCAGAGAAACATGTGAGCCTCCTACAGCAGGAATCAAACCCACAACCCTTAGGTCTAAAG
>JAUELE010016106.1:0-14199 GCA_031471655.1 Diodora aspera
GCCAGTTTAGTGCAGGAGGAAAGCCTGCATCACCAGTGGGGAGCTGGATGCAATGATGCGGTGAAACCTGCGAGCTACGGCCTTTCGGTCAGAAGGCCGACGCTCTACAGATTGAGTTATCCCGCCGCCCCTGGGGAAAATAGACTTTTGGTCCTCATTCTACATGTTCAATGGGCAGTAGACAGCATATTCTATAAATGAAGTGACAAGTCCAGCAGTTAAAAGACTCGAATCATTGGACTTAGAGCTGTCAATGCTTGTTGGTCAAAAGCTATATTCTATGGATCAGGGACCTTGGACTTGAAGATTTTTTAATCCCTGCATTTCATACACCCAAATTTCATACACCCACATTCCATAGACCAGCATTTCCAACATACAGTGCTACATTAACATTTGTTGGACTATTTTCTCACCTGTCACTCATCTCAGCTCGATACAGTCTGTTGGAAAGGGCGGCTAGGAAAGCTTGAACACACAAAGGATCTTCCTTTAGTCCGGCTTTCAAAGCTCTGTGGAAGTGAATCCACAAGTTAGTGAATGATTCAGTGCTCAAAAAGCAACTTATGGAACAAAAAATATACATAAAATTATGTACATACCATGAATAATACACAAACAATATAGCATGTTTGCCTGTTTTACAGCTTGAAAAGATTAATTTATTTTGGGACCTCCATGCCATAAAATAGAAAATAATTCATTCCGAACTTTCCGACAGTATCTTGAAAATCTTCGTAAACCTTCGGAAAAGTTACACTTGTCCATATTCGGAAACCATTCGGAAATCAACGGAACAATGCTCAGAGAAAGATTTGGAATGAGGCTGGCTAATTGAAAGTAGAAAATAAATCTGATGGGATAAAGGAAATACAGCATCATTGAAAGAGGCACACACTCTTACAATTATATAATTTACAGTTCATACTGTTGATTTCACACAGATAGCATCAGTGTTCAGGACCGTGTATCCCACTTTACTGCGACTAACCTGCAGATGTTGTGAATGGCGTTATCACGAAGGTTTTCCAGAGCAGCAAGCAACTTGTTTTTCTCGGGTTTTTTCTTTGGTGTGCTGAGGGAGGGCTTACTCTCATCAGTCACCATGATCTTGATGCCTGAACCTTTGTCAGCAGAGGCGTACTTGTTGAGTTTGCTCAGTATGGGGGATGGACTGACGAGGAAGTCCCGCAGTGTTGCAACCATAGTGTTGGCCAAGTTAGGAAATTTGACGGCCAGTTTCCCAATAGCCTAAAGCAAAAAAATTGAAGACACCTTTGCTCCATAAATCAAAGACGAGCTGCTGCAAACAATTTAATTGCAGCACCAAATAATACCAAATTTGGTTACATGGTCAAATTCAATGTTTTCCTTTCAAAAACATTTGGAATGATGAAAATATGCACATACTCAGGCTGATACATTAAAGTTGTGGACTGTTTTGCAATTAATATGCTTTTGAATATTCATATTCATTAAAACATCCCCAGAGGACAAAAATGGTTCACCTCCAAAGTAACAAGTATGAGGGATGGTTTACCTCTAGAACAACAAGTTTGAGTGGTGGTTTACCTCTAGAGCAACAAGTATAAGGGATGGTTCCCCTCCAAAGTAACAAGTATGAGGGATGGTTTACCTCTAGAGTAACAAGCATGAGGGATGGTTTACCTCCAAAGTAACAAGTATGAGGGATGGTTTACCTCTAGAGTAACAAGCATGAGGGATGGTTTACCTCTTAGATAAAAAGCATGAGGGATGGTTTACCTCTAAAGTTACAAGGACAAGGGATGGTTTACCTCTAAAGTAACAAGCATGAGAGATGGTTTACCTCTAGAGCAACAAGTATGAGAGGTGTGTGAGACAGCAACAGCTTCCTCTCCGTGTTCATACTGATCTTCTCACTCAACTTCAAACACAGATTCTCTGCTTCTGTAAGAACAAATAACCCCGAATGAGATGAACTTTTTACAAGTATGTTGCAAGGAACTATTTCAGCTATAATGCATAATATGATGTGTGAGGTATACACTGAGGGAAAAGTGAGTGAGTTTTATGTAGTTTTCGGCAATCTTTCAGTCACATCACCAATATCTCATAGATGTTGGGACTCCTGTCTCTTTGAGCTGAAAGAGAGATGCCTGGGCGGGACTCAAACCACATCCACCAAGGCTGGCAGATTGCTGGGCTGACGCACTAACCACTGCATCATCCCGCAACCCAACTGAGGGAAAAGTGAGTGAGTGATTTGGAGTTTTATTTTGTTTTCGGCAATCTTTCAGCCACATCATCACGGACTCACCAATATCTCATAGATGTCGGGACTCTTGTCTCTCTGAGCTGAGAAAGAGATGCTCAGGCGGGACTCGAACCACAACCACCAAGGCTGGCAGATTGCTGGGCCGACACACTAACCACTGCACCATCCCGCGCCCCGACTGAGGGAAAAGACAGTTCATGAGAGATTTAAAGAAAGAAAGTGAAAGCAAAAGATCCCCTTTTCATTTGCCATGTATGACAAGCATTGGGCTGTTCAGGCCTTTCTTTTCCTAGGTGACCCCACATCACTCTCCAGAGACCCACAAGATACTTGCAAAATGACAGTTATAAATTCGGTTGTACAGACGATGTACAAAGGCAATATTTCAGCCAGAACATTTGATGTGCATGGTGTAAACTGAGTGAGTTGAGTTGAAATGATGTTTTGATGTGCACATCAAACGAAAGAAAGGATCGCAGAAAGGAAAGTGAAAGCAAGAGATCCCCATCTTAGTCGTCTTCTACGACAAGCACTGGGTTACTAACGCCCTATTCTATCTAAGTCACTCCCCGGATGCCCCACGGTGTGTAAACTGAGTGAAAAGTGAAAGCAAATTGATCCCCATTTTAGTCGCCAAGCATTGTGTTAGTGGAGCCTCATTCTAACAAAGTGACACCACATAATTTCTCGGAAGCCTCATAGAATGCTTCTGTCAGACACATCTCTCCATTTAATAACTAGGCAATATCAGTATCAGCATACTTGCACAAAAAGGCAGTGGTCTAAGATCGTACAGATTTGTCAACTCGCACAAACTAACCAATTAGGCGACTCTTCTTTTGTATCACTAGACTTGTAATGACAATGTCCTTCTAACTTTTATATTTGACAATCAAAATAAGAATCAACTGTACAAATACACCTCCATTACCATCCTCGAAATCCAGTGTATTTATGACTCTGCCAACATCTCCAGCAATTACCCTGGATTCGATTCTATTCACGGTAGTCCTTTTGTTTGTAGGGAAAGTCCAAATGTGCTAAATATAGTTACACCACTAGGGAACGATATGTCCATTGTTTTGGCAGGTTGATTTTTTTCATATCAACCTCTCCATATCAGTCTTTCCATATCACGTGCAGCCCGGGCATGAAATGCACGAGATGTTTGTTTCAGACTAATCTTTTATAGGAAAAGGGACGTCTCTAGTAACCTACGTGGTGTAAGTCGGTTAGTACCGCCCCCTCGGCGGACGATATGGAACTTACTGCTCTCGCCTTCGGCTCGAGCTTTAAATTCCATATCACCCTCGAGCGGGGCGCTAACCCATACACAACCAAGTACATGTCACATAACTACACGAGAGGAATTCACAAGAGAAGTGACTCCTGATATATAATACAGTGACATTACATATGTCATTACTTCGCCTAGTGTTGAGAGAAATATGCCACATGACTGGGCGCACACTTTCGCTGGAGATGTAAAGCAACGATCTTGAGATGATTGTTCAGCATAGCAGTGAATGCAGGGTAAGGTAATTACCGTAACAGAGGCATTCAAATTTCTAACTGAGCATCTGTCAAGTTGTCTGGGCTCTCGGTCATTAATTTAAGTTCATGCGTTTACACACTCGACCATAGCAAACTGCAATACTCCACTCAAGACATGCATCGACACAAAACTTTTGTGCACTGCTTCAGGTTTTGTCAAGTCTTAATCAAGCCATTCTTACAAAACAGATGCTAAGCAGTTAGTCATATGAAGAATACATAGAGTTGAGTTGAAATGATGTCTTATGTTGCAAGGGCAATATTTCAGCCATAACGCAACGTGATGTGCAAGGAACACAGTTTATACAAGGGATCGATAGAAAGGAAAGTGAAAGCAAAAGATCCCCATTTTAGTCGCCTTGTACGACAAGCATTGGATTACTGGGGTCCTATTCTATCTACGTGACACCACATCACTCCCTGGACGCCCCACAGGGTCAGCTTCATAAGAGTGTCCAGGGGTTGGGATGAGGGCGACACCCACCCTAGTGACTTCCTTGACAATGATATTGGGTCTCAGGACAAGTAGCGAGAATATGCATTTCTGTAACAAATGACAAATCACTGGGAATGATTTTCAAGTATTTGACTTAGCGCTACTGTTACTTGGCATGTCACACTATTGTAGGTTCGTCCATGTCCAGAGAACGGAGGAATGCTTCCAGCTTCTCCTCCTTGTACTTGTCATTCAGCTTAAGCTTTTTAATGTCCTTTAATTTGATTGGTCGACGTACGGAGTGTCGTCGCCTCACTCTGATGCAGTCTCTGATGTTCTTCAGGATTAGCTCTTTGTACATAAGCGTGTTAAATTCCGTTAGCTTGGTGAGGCGGTCGAAAGCCTGGTTGGTATATTTGAAGTTGAAGGTTGAGTATGGTCTTTCAGGGTCATCAAATAGATCAAAGTCGGCAAAATCCTTCTCTTCTTGAGTTTCTCTTGGAACACCTTTGAACAGACAATTTACTAAATGTTTATCCTATTTACATCCAAAAAGATTTTGATCTACTTGAAATCTGATTATTGGAATTTTATTTTTTTTTAAATTTTCTGTATTAAATGTTACCATTGAAGGGCACAGGTTCATATTGTACCCAACTGACATCCTCCTTGCCAAACAAACAAACCCTGCTCCATCCAAATAAGGACTGCTTGTAGCCTAGTTTTCAAGATACAAATTTTAATCAGTGGTTCCCAAACATTCTCAGGCTGACGTCCCTTTGGTCTTCAAAGCAAAACCCTCCAATGCTCACTTTCTCCTCCCAATCGTAGCTACTCGTCTCTTTCCGTGACCTATCAGAGGACTTGTATGCCCCTCGACACCCGGCATGCGGGAAAATTGTATGATTTTTTGGGCATAACATTTATTTAACAACATCGCTTTCCCTGAATATTGTCAAGTGAAGGCGCAAAGCTACAACAATTCAGAGTTATCTTTCCCTACAGTAGTTTTCAAACCAGTTTCTTCTTGTACTCGCTTTGCGCTGGATTGTGGTATGTCTTATCAAAAATTACGACAAGAAGTATACGAGTCCTCTGAAAGAGAAGAATAGCTACGACTGATGCGCCCAAACGACGAACAATTGTAATATATGTATGTAAAACATTAACAATCTTGTGCTGTTCGGAGTGGTTTATCTAATTGCTAAGCCAGCCACATGCTCACCAAGATGGGACATGTCTGATACCGGAAGTTGTCGGTTGTCGCAAAAACGGTTTTATAATAATTATTATAAATTCTATTTCCTCAACAACTCGTTTCGAAACTTTGATTATCCAAACATGTTCGCGACATTTATATCCACATTTGTAGTATTCTAGACTATTCTAACAATTGGCGATGGATCTTCAGTTTACTTTTCTTCAAGAGTTTTTCACAACAAACTTTCATAATAGAATGTTCTACTTTCTTAACAGTACTTTGCATGGCTTACCTAGGAAAGATATGGCTATTCGTATATTTTCGGGACATCTGTTCGTCTATTTTCAGGACATCTATATCCATGTTCAAGACATAATTATACATCTTCATTAGTGTCGTTTCAAACGACGATCCTCTTAGCACGAACTGTTTCCGGAAGTCGCATAGAATATACGGAGTAAATGAGGAGACGACTTTTCATTGGTCGGCAAGATATTATTTTCGTTTCTATTATTTAACCGACTGTGCACGTGCCCGAGCACAATACAGGTGTGCACATACACAAACTTTCCCGTAAACAACTAAGATAGTCTTACTTGCGGATAACTGTACTGATAAGCTTTAAACGTGTAATATTGTCGTCATTATATCGGATGATGTTCCTGGCACATCAGAAATACTTTCGACAAAAGGACTTACTGTTTCACATAAATAAACGCGTTATTCTTGTGTTTTTGTTAACAATTTGTTTATACTTTCTCTACATTACACGTAAACCAGAATAATATACATAACATGTACAACTATTTAAAAATGCGTAATTTGTTATTCCAGTAAGCCAACTTCTTGTTTCACACCTTTTAAAATAAACATCTGTTTCTCCGGAAACAGAAATAACCTCTGGAAAGAAACAAATAAGACGCTAATGTCAGTAGATCCATGTTGTGTCAAGCACGAGCGCATTACAACAAAAATAACAATAGTCAAATGCTTGTTTTATTAATCGAGATGAAACTGTTCTGTTTGTTATTCTTGTCACCAACGTTTAAAGATGCATTACTTGCTAAATTCAATATTTCAAAAGCAAAATACACGTTCTATTGATTGTCCATTGCGCAATGATATATTACCATGAGATTGCATTTAATATACGATGAATAAACTCTATGAAAAGTATATTTCTATTTATACAACCCGTATAAATGACCTATTTAAACAGTGAAGACGCGAAACTCGAACGTAACCTTTGTCTGGATTTGCCCTCATGATGCTCGTTTTGTTCATGAAGAGTTTTGTGGTAAAGGCTCAAGACATACAGAAACGCCTGATCAATTCTGAATGACTGGGAAAACCCCTTATTTATAAATGGCTATAAATAGCCTATATCGTCGATGAAAGAAATCGATTTGCAGCATACAGCATTACTCAAGCATTCAGTATAAACGAGGTCGTATATTGTTTTACCGTAATTTCGCCTGTGTCAATACAAGCTTCAAAATTAAGATTCCAGGTCCAGAATATGACGTCCACGGATAAATGACTTTGAAAGTGTAATGTAAAGCCTTGTCCACACGGCATACATTTGTATGGCAACAAAATACGGTCACAAATGCACATGTGTATGCCATTACTAGCAACACCGTATCAACGTAGGACCCTGTTCATTAGTGTATCTCCTTCTATGTGTCACTTAAAGTTGGATACGTGGTCAAACTCATTGTTTTCTTTTCAAAAAACAACATATACATTTAAATATACATTTATATTTTGAACATACGATGAATAATGCACAAAATAAAGCACGGTTGTCGGTTAAATAACCTTTTGAAAAGCCGTCTGTATATAGTTCACCCCGGGGTGAAATATGTATTCGAATTTTTCCAGCTAATCGTCAAAGTTTCCTGGACCTTCGTGAACGCAGCACGTGACAACAAGCGTTACTTAATTAGGCAAACACTTTTATAATGTCTGATTGATAGTTTGTGTTATTTATTTAACACAGAACGCACGGACATAATTTTGAGCTTGGGAACACGTATCCAACTTTAACCAATAATTTGGGGTACAACGAATTGGTCGCTACACTGAACTGGTCGCTACAAGTTAGATGTACGAAGAATACAGTTCGCTCCATAGTAATGGGGGTACATTTGATACATTTGTTAATGCACGGATTCCAAATTATGAATCCACCCCAATTAGTACAAATAATTATTAATCGACTTTGTTTGTTCTTATAAACCTCCCAGGAAGTGCAGATGTCCGCTTTCTACATTAGACTGATTTGCGTACACACAACGAACAATTGTAAAGTCTGTACTACAGATTGGTTCTACAAGTTATTTTAGCTACTTGTGACATATTGTTCACCATGACATCGATTGCGAATGGTCACCGTTTTCTGCTTTCAAATTTGTGTCGACCAGTTCGATTCATATAACAACCAGTTCTTAGCGCATACTCCGAGGGAATTGACCAACCAGCGGTTTAACTTTCCCTGGCACTAAATCACGTAGTTGTGACTTGGTGCATGGTCGTATAGCGGGGTTGATCACGTGATCTGCAGACACCCTCAATGAGAGCGCTGATTGGTCAATTCCCTCAGCGCATGTGCTAAAACGGATGGTTCACTGGTTCTCGACACCAAGTGATTCGGTCTCGTTTCACTCGACCCAATCACTTTGTGTCCCGCTCCCATGAACCATCCAATACAAGTTCAAGCCAAGTTGCTGCCTGCAAATGGTCACGTAACGCAAGGTTCTTCATCAATCATTACTGTAATACAATATCATTTCCAGAAGGATGTGAAACACCTGTTAATCAAATGGTGCTCGTTTGACACCGTCACCTCCTCTGCTGTAAACAAAATGTCGTCAAAGAAAAGTACATCGTGTGGCCTTGACTCAAGCGATACAATGAAGTCTTGTACAAGGATTTCGGAACAAGTCTAACTCATGTATTATATGTCTGTATGTAGACAATGGACAACACTTTTAACAAGCGAACAACGTCCACATTACGATACGTGTCATGCTTTTATTGCGGGGGGTTTCAGGGGATCTCCGACCTGTCAGTGTATTGACTACAGTCGCAGACTTCTGGTAGAACCCCTGCAGGACGACGTCGTAAACATTGTTGATTTTCTCGTTGGTTTTGTTTCCTTACCTTTTGGCTACATCCGTTTTCGTTTATTGAATAAAAACCTTGTTACAGTTTTTGTATGTTTACAAAGCAGTGCAGTGAAAAAGTTCAAGTGAAATGACGTGATTTGGATCTGCACAGCCTGTGCTGTAAGGTTCTCATAAGGTTCTCATAATTATGCTTAATAAGGCATGTTTTTATTTGTGTGGATGCTGTGAGGATATTGAGGGGTGTTGTTAGATTAATGAATTTAAATCAATTTTATATGGAATTTACAATTCATATTCATCATGATTAATGTCTCGTTTATTTAACAGTCACATTTATTAAATTAGTTGTAAGCAATATAGAGAGAGAGTAAGAAAGAAAACGAGACGAAGAGAGAGAGAGGGAGGAAGAGAGATAAAGGGAGGAAGAGAGCAAGAGAGAGAGAGAAAGAAAGAGAGAGAGAAAGAGAGCGAAAGAGATAGAGAGGGAGCAAGAGAGAGAGAGAGAGAGGATGAGAGAGAAAGAGGGAGAAAGAGAGAGAGGATGAGAGGAGAAAGAGAGAGAAAGAAAGAGAGAGAGAGAGGGAGGGAGAGAGAGAAAAAGAAAGAGATAGGAAGAAATAGGGAGAAAGCGAGAGAACGAAAGAGAGAGATCAAGAGAGAAAGAGAAAGAGAGGGGGAAGAGAAAGAGAGAGAGAGAGAGGGAGACAGAGAGAGAGAGGGAGAGAGAGAGGAGCTGATTATTCTATTTTTCTGTGTCCAAAAAAGGTGAAAGATTTTATAATGTCAGTGCACACTGTTACATAGCTAGATTGTGATGGATGTAAAAGAGATATACTGACGTCAAAAAGAAACGTTACATGCCAACATGTTATCATACGGAGTTGAGATGCACTGCTTCTTGTTAATAAAATAGTGTCATCACTATGTTTTACCCTCTTATGATGTTTTTACGTCTTATGATGTTCTCAATCGTTCCATTACGTCCGTACATGCTCATTCCTCTGAGTAGTTGATTGACAACAACGTTAGTATGACATTCAACATGACAACAACGTAAGTATGACATTCAACATGACAACAACGCTAGTATGACATTCAACATGACAACAACGTTAGTATGATATTCAACATGACAACAACGTTAGTATGACATTCAACATGACAACAACGTTAGTATGACATTCAACATTTAAACTCTCCCTCGCTTTCACAAGCCTTAAAATAAAAACTCAACCACAATAATTGCATCTCTTTTAAAAGTCACAAAATCATCTTGTTCTTCAAGTTCACTGCACAATTTATCCCAAGGTTTAATCAACAATACGAATTATATTTGATTGGTGTTAAGTCAAAATCTCCGGCATACTCGTAATGTTTAAAAACTACATCCACAGTTCGGCCAACATCGGCCATCATTTTGTCTCGGTCCTGAAGCAGCCCGCTTTCAGTTTCAAGCATCCGGCCATCATGGCGTGGGTCTTCAGGCATGGGCATTGTTTTCAAACATTCTTTCAAAACGCCTTGAGAGACGGATAATGGTTTGCCAATTGTATCCAATTTTCTCCTTCAATCGGCATGGTGTGATAACGAGGCAGGTAGTGCCAATTAAAGTGGAGGTTTTCCAGCGTGGAGAAAATATCAATTATCCAGAGAGGCTATTCCATCGGGCGCGATGTGTAAATACTTTACTTCAAGAGTTGATGACGAGAAAATGAGACATAAAAGAAAAAGAGTCATTTCTTTATTTCAGCCATTTTGTTAAAATTTTAATCCTCAAAAACGTAATCTCAAGTGTAAGAGAGAAAACCAACAGTTTCTTTAGGTGTGCAGTCAATTCGTCGAAACTTGAATGTTACGAAATTACTTGCGTTGTCCCTAGCTGCAACCTAGAGTGCTGAAGTGAAACGGAATATAAACGTGCTTGATTTCGATGTATTCCTGAAATGAACATTGGTGAAACCTGTCATCACCATCACCATTATCATCATCATCATCATCATCTTGTTCTTGTTGTTCTTCTTCTTCTATGATACTACTGCCCATGATATAATTCTTCTTCATCTATGATACAACTGCACATGATATCATATTTTTCTTCTTCTTCTATGATACAACTGCACATGATATCATTGTTTTCTTCTTCTTCTATGATACAACTGCACATGATATAATTCTTCTTCTTCTATGATACAACTGCACATGATATAATTCTTCTTCTTTTTCTTCTTCTTCTATGGTACTACCGTCCATCATATCACCCATCTTCTTCTTCTATGATACTTCTGTACATGATATCAATTTTAGTCTTTATCTTCTTCTTCTTCGTTTTCTTCTTCTTCTGTGACACTACTGCACATGATATCATTTTTCTTCTTCTTCTACTATGATACCACTGCCCACGATGCCATTCTTCTTCTACTATGATACAACTGCACATGATATCATTTTTCTTTTTCTTCTTCTATGATACAACTGCCCATGATATAATTCTTCTTCTTTTTCTTCTTCTATGGTACTACCGTCCATTATATCACTCATCTTCTTCTACTATGATACTTCTATACATGATATTAATTTTCGTCTTCATCTTCTTCTTCTTCGTTTTCTTCTTCTTCTATGATACTACTGCACATACTATCATTTTTCTTCTTCTTCTACTATGATACATGTACCACTGCCCATGATGTCATTCTTCCTCTACTATCATACTGTTGTACATAATATCTATGTTCGCTGGTTCCCTTGGCCACTTGAACTAATGTCGTATTATAACGCCGGTAGGAATATCATATTTCCTTTGCCGGCTGTGGCGGAAGCGGGAAATTAAGGAACGCATGCGCACTTGAGTTAGTTGTTGGAAGCCAATGATAAGGGATTATGATCAAATTCAAGTTGCGTACTCCGCTGGTTTCTGTCTCGCGTATAGTCTGCACAAATTGTATGTGTGCATTCTTCTATTATTGCGTATGATTTAAATATCAACACTAAAACAACGTGCAAGCAATTTATAGATACGCTTACAATGGAAAACTATACTGACGTCCAAAAGAAAGTATACCAAATGATTTTAATTATTTTCCTTTACGTCTTGATGCCATAGTTGATCAAAAGGATATTTGGATTTCGGTGAGTGTAATTTGATTGACATCATCTCATTGATAAACTTTCCAAGTCTTGAAGGGATATCTCATGTATATCCAACGCATTTGTGAATGTATTCAGTAGTCTCTCAAAATATTGGTATACTTTCTTTTGGACGTCAGCATATTTTGAGAAGAAGCGAAAAAGATCGACCAATGAAATCAACTGTCTCCCCTGTCCAATCACAGCCATGATCACAACGGTGGTGTACAACGGTGGTGTCTACCAACGAGAAACAGCGAAGATATCAATGTTACTACTGATATCAAAGCTACTATTTAGTATCCAGCCTACTGTTAATATATTGGTGCCCATGTTACTATTGATGCCAGTGCTACTAAACGTAACAACACCAACCCCACAATTGATTTTTTAATTAAAAGAGCGAAGTTTAAAAACAAAAACCTGAATGCGGTTAATATCAACGCATGTCGTTCCACTTTATCTATACATATTATGCAAGAAAGACTCACATTTACAGGCACATGAATTAACATAAATCATAATGTTATGACAAATTTGACGAACTGAAGGTTTATATTATTTCTTGTGCAGCTGAGTTTATTAGTATCCATACTAACTTAATATTGATACCCATGTTAATATTGATACTAATGCTACTATTGATACCAATGCTACAATGGTACCGATGCTACTATTGATGGCAATGCTACTTCTGATGATACTGCTACTATTTTTATCCATAGTAGTATTGGTACTCATTCTATTATTAGTACCGTGTTACTATTGATACCAATGCTACTATTGATAACAATGCTACTATTGATGGCAATGCTACTATTGACGGCAATGCTACTATTGATAGCAATGCTACTATTGACGGCAATTCTACTATTGATACCAATGCTACTATTGACGGCAATGCTACTATTGATGACAATGCTACTATTGACGGCAATGCTACTATTGATAGCATTGTTACTGTTGGTATCCATATATCTAGTGGTATTCATTCTATTAAAAGTACCGTGTTACTATTGATACCAATGCTACTATTGATACCAATACTACTATTGATACCAATGCTACTATTGATACCAATACTACTATTGATGGCAATGCTACTGTTGATACCAATACTACTATTGATAACAATGCTACTATTGATAACAATGCTACTATTGATAACAATGCTACTATTGATGACAATGCTACTATTGATACCAATACTACTATTGATACCAATACTACAATTGATACCAATGCTACTATTGATACCAATACTACAATTGATACCAATGCTACTATTGATGGCAATGCTACTGTTGGTATCAATATTACTATTGGTATTCATTCTATTATTAGTACCATGTTACTCTTGATACCAATGCTACTATTGATGACAATGCTACTATTGACGGCAATGCAACTGTTGGTATCCACATTACTATTGGTATTCATTGTATTATTAGTACCATGTTACTATTGATAACAATGCTACTATTGGTATCCATATTGCTTTTGGTACCTATTCTGCTATGAGTATCCATGTTACTATCGATATACTGTGCTACGGCGACGACGATGATGAAAATTACTTGGGTTATTACTACTACTACTACTACTACTACTACTACTACTCCTTCTACTACTACTACTACTACTACTACTACTACTACTACTACCACTATTACAATAATCATCACAACTACCATTATTACTGCTACTGCTACTACTATCACTATTATGACCGCTACCATTACTCCTACAGTATCAGTGGTGGCAGCAAACGGATCTAGCAGCATAAGTAACATTTAAAACTATTGGTCAGGTATCCTTTTTCCGAATAGATGTGTTTGTCCAGTCAAAGAGATAAATATGCTCATCTACTCTCCATATAGCAGATGAAACTATTCGAAACCAACAATGCCAGAAGTATGTAGCAACATTATTCAGTATTGAGTGCGACAAATAGTGTTTATATTATCTTGCCATAATCCCCATATTTTGAAACGAGTCCACTTGAACATGATTGAACGTTTATTAAAGCCTCTCAGAACGGAAAAGTTGCGACAAAAGGACGCTATATGGGTACTTCAGAACCATCATCAGCTTCAATAACCGCTTGAAGAGCACAAACAAACAAGGCAATCGATTCATATGAGTGTTGTCGTTGGTGATTAAACGGAATCTGGGCTGGTGAAATTGTTCATCCATACACACAAGGGTTTACTTTGGTTTAAGCGGATTTAGATCAAGATGCGCAGCCGTTTGGTAAGCTCAGCGCCATAAGCTTAAGGATTTAAGTCCAGCGTTGACGGTAGTTGGATGGGTGAACGCTTGCACTGTGTGCATTCAGGGTCGCTGTGCTTGTATTCGTTGGACATAATGGTCGGCTTCGTTAACATGCGAATTGAGTACCTTATGGGAACGCGTAGAACTTTGATTAAAATTGGATGGGTGAACGCAGACACTGTGTGCGCTAGTTGGTCCTGAGTGTCCACCATAGACAAGTTGA
>JAUELE010016217.1:0-16683 GCA_031471655.1 Diodora aspera
ATTGCCCCCCTGCATCCCGACTCATACGCCTATTGTCCTTGGCAACTTGAACGGTGTTCAATAAAAATGTTGACTGCAATATGACGTTTACAAGGTTTATTCAAGAGATTACGAGAAGGAGGGACTTGTTTCTGACAATGCAAGTCTTGAATGGTTCCTGGTATTCACCCATCACATGCTTCTAATCCTCGTATAAACGTCAATCTCGTAATACTGATTCATTAATGAGTTCCGAGAGAGACGGGAGACAAAGAGCCTGTGTTGCATGTACTGTGCAGTAATACAAATGTTACGGTCTGCAAGCCGTTTTGCCACCCTTCCGTCATAAATTACACTTAATGAGTCCATTTACTGCAATTCATCATCCTCCGTTCTCTAATTATCTTCTGCCAGGACGTAAAACAGTTCGCGGTGCGTTTGGTTCCTTCTGCCGAGCGCTGACTGATTTATGTCGGAGAGTCCTTTTTATGGCCTCCCAACCACGAATTCCCCGTGTTTTACCTAGCCGGGAACATCTATCAAACATTCCCTCTATCATCATCCTGTTCAGGTTGTCCGGCGAATATCATCATTGCCTTTCAGCGGCTCTACCAATCACGGGCCATCACTCAAATTTCCATGTCTGTTCCAGGAACCTTTGGTGGCAATCAACGATGGATTACACAGAAGTGTGGGGACCGGGCGAGTTCATCGCACTTGTTGACGGAAAACCGTGTGCATCCGAGACATTTCCCAGATGTTGGCGCGTCATCAGTACCTTCTATAGCCCAAAGCGCCCCCTTTGTAAAAGGATTGCTTCTCCGGCAAATATTAGTGATAACTTTCGCCAGATATGATGAGTCTTGCATGAGCAGGATATGCCAGTTTATCATCATATGTAACGCTAGCAATTTCATCACTTCTTTTTGCCTGTCAGCTAGACGTAAAAGATCAGGTTTGCGATGGAAAAGTCAGATAAAACGTCTATTTCATGTTTTCTTATCTACATCTGCCATAGTATATAAGCGCCCTATGCCCTTTTCCTCCCGTCGCTCCGTTATCTGATTAATTATGCAATGATTGATCACCCCTCGCTGCGTGAACAACTCAAAGGCTGGCTGAATTAATATCAATTATACCCCAAGTGCATCTGCTATCACAAGCAATAACACATGTCATTCCCATGACAGATTTGCGTTCCTTGCAAAGGACGAGCCCGTCGTAGTTTTCAACGTCAGCTCGCTATTTAACGCCGCACGTGACAACACAGGTCGAAGGTTGGGATTTATCAGAATATAAAAGAATCCGTTTCAGATAAATCGTCCTCGATCTTGTTATGATGCGAAAGCCGTTCTCGACGCGGCCGCACTCTGAACACGACAGCGAGACAGCATGGCGAAGCAGGAACGCGAATGGTGGTCATTTGGGCTGCTGCCTGACAGAAACGATTTACTCTGGAATGGAAATGTAGATATCTTTATTAATAAGGCTATTACAAGTACACTTTGTCGCCCGTTCGACACTGGTGCTGTTTAGTGATGGGACGCGGGTGATGGGCAAATGGCGCCCTTGTCACTCGCAATACACTGTCATTTCTCGAGGGACACTCTCCCAATAAATCACGAACTACATTAATCAAGAGATACGTTTCAGTACAAACTACAGACTTCCGAACAAGGAGAATCGGTCGAACGGATATACATAACAGGACTGAAACACATTTCTCACCAGATGGACAAAGCACGTCGTTACATTATTAACACACAGAGAACCCGTATTCCAAAGAGTCCAATACTTTGTCTTTGCCCTTCAAACACAGTTCAATAAATAGAATATAACAGAATGGAATATAATTTATTTCACATACGTCCCTGTACAACTTACAAGATACAAGACCATAACATGGTACACTGATACAGTATATACAGTTTCCTATAGTCAGTTGACTCGATCTCATTCGTCTCTGGTTGAAAACATAGTTTCAGCGTCAATGCTTGCATCTCTTCCGGGATCTAAAAGAATAGTGCATGCACGTTTTAAATAATGTCTTTAAAAGATACGTACTCCCTGGGGAGTAGTGTGGTGCTATTTAGAGAGAATAGGGCCCCGGTAATGCAATGCTTGTCGTACATGATGACTATAACTGGGATCTGTTGCTTTCACGTTTTGCTCTGTCGATCTCTTATGTACTGACGTCTCTCTCTTGGTGCATCTTGTACGTCACGTTGTGATATGACTGAAATATTGCCCTTACAACGTATACCTCATTTCAACCGAATTCTGTATTGTTTTTTTATTGTACATTTTCTAAAGAATCTGTGGCAATTGAAGTTTCGTTTGTTATCTATCGTAATTACGCATGTCCATGACCCATTGGATGTTGTCGGGCAAACTTTCCACGGATCTGCTCCATGACTTTAAAATGAAAGCATTTTGAATTCATTATTCTGCTTATGGACTTCAAGCTGCGGATGAAACATGGACGGAAAATGCATTAAATATTTCAGATCAATTCAGTCTGCCTTTCGACTTCCACTTGTCCGTATATTGTAATGTAGGCCCATTTGCCAATGCTAGCTTACAGGAATACATGTATATACATAATAACATAATCGTGTACCGATACTCAACAGCGTTTCTTCGCCAAAGCTTAAATGAGTGGTACTGGATTTTAAAGCGTCTTTCAGTAATCTTTTAGCTATATGTGACCACGATGATCATCTTTTTTATCACTTAGTTTGACAAAATTGCAAGTCCAGGCATAAATGATTGCATTTCTGCAACTCAACATGGCTAGGAAAAGACAAGTAACTTCTTCAGATACACCGTGTATTTTTTGTAGGATGACAGAGACTTGGTGGCTTAGGGAAAGCTCTGTATAGGCCTACATATTATTATTCGTATCTACATATTATTATGCTTATCTGCATATTATCATTCGTATCTACATATTATTGTGCGTGTTTAAATGAAATAGAGATGTTTCAATATAAACCAAGCTGCAAAGTAACAATACCATCTCTTAAATTGATTTTGCTTCTCTTTTTGATACAAACAATGGTCAAAACCGAATAGTGTTAATATGAAGACTGCAATGTTACTTATGTATTCACTATGTAGAAAAATGCCTCCCATTCCAAAGCATCATAATCAACATAAATCAGTGTTGTATCACACTTTTTGATGAGATAAACGTTGGTATCATTTCTGTTGCGCCTGAGTTTAGTTGTGTGTTCCACTTAGTTGTGGTGTGTTGCCCTGACTTTTGTATTAGTCCACTCGGCAGTAAAATGTTCTGGACGTTTTCACATTCTTTATAGGACATCTCTGAAACCCAAGACGATATATATACAACAGCAATCTATCTACAAATATTTCATGCACTTGCTTATGTATTCTCGAACACCTGTCAATAGTCTGTGTCTGCTATAAACAAACTGATGAAAAATAAATTACTTCCTGCGATTTCATACAATGCTTTCTGGCAAGTGACTGTGAACATTTTCCCAAACGATGAGCCCTGGCGATAGTTATCTGGCCTTCTCTGTTATAAAATCTGATGGCTCGTCTAATATACGAGTCCAGAGGCCTCTTCTATCGGAAAATCGTCGCCTCGCTGCGTGTAAATTGTTAATGATCTGTCAACATATATTATCTCTTTCTAAATAATTCAGACGATGGCGTTGGTTCGTTGTTTGTAGCTTATCGCCGATGACGACGCTCTGTCACGAAAAGAGTAGTTGGTTGAAGATTGACATAATTCATTGTCCTGAAAAAAAATGGTGGTCTCAGCCATCGCGAATTGATCTTTCCCTTTGAAAAAATAGTTCTGATGAGAGATTTTTGACATCAGATTGACGGCTGAGTGACAATAGATAATTCTGAGATTGATGAAATTTAATGGCTTCAATGGTTGCGGACTGAAACTAGGTGTCACAGGGAGAACAAGCCGGATGGACCCTGACCCGTCAAAGTAAGCTGCTGCCATTGGTCCCTGTTTAAGTATTGGACGGTATACTATTCTGATATGTAAGTGTAACTGTTATCAAAACAGGTAAGGAGATGTGTGATGCCAGAGCCTTGTATATGGTCTCTAATGATGGAAACATTGTCACCTAGTAGAGGTTAAGAAGAAGTCAAGAAGAAAAGAAGTAGATGTGGACCTAGTTTTGATGATTTGACTCAGGATCATGTCGCTGTTTGTGCTACTTCTTATAAAACAATGAAAGCAACAGCGGCAAGAACAACAGTAAGCCTATTACTTCTGCTATGGCATGTAAAAGCCACTAAAAGTACTATACCACTGCAATCTTACCTCAACTACTAAAACTAGTACTACTACTACTACTACTTCTAATAATAATAATAATAATGATAATGATAATAATCAGATGAAGAAGAAGAAGAATGAAAAACAAATCAATTTTGAAAAGTAAATACATACATCGAGTCAAAAGTTTCAACAAATAATAAACATTAGCCTTGTTCCAAAGCTGTACTACAATATGCGTACCATACGTTCAGCCTCCTGTGCAATACAATTGGACGCCATTCTCTGAGAAGATATTTTATATGTCGATGATATTCTTAATGTTTAACTAAAACGTTAGAAACTAAGAATTGTCTAAATAAACATGAGTTATCGGTGTTACATTACAATGATGACAAAGGTAATACCCACCAAGTCCAGTCTGCCCAGGAGTTAACATTAGTTGTGTGCTTACCACGACCTGAAGAAAGAGAGGGAATATACTGAGGGTCTGGTTTTAAGGGGATTACTGAACGTTCACTTTGATTTACATGCCCTGCACTCATACCATACATCACGCCGCTAATAGAAGACCTGCCAGACTGTCTGATCCCGTCATGTCTCTTGTAACCCAGTCGATAATACAAACTTAGGCAATCTTCTCCTCTTCATACGATACTGCACAACACATATACTATTTCCCTTATACATGCTTCTAAATGAGATGAGTGGCTCGTATTTCAGACTGTTACTAGCTTATGTCATCGTAAAACATCCGAGCGGCATATGTCATCGAGCTACCCTGCCTCGAGGCCGATTACATATTACTACTCTACTTAGTAAATCAAACGTAAATCCGTGTTCCCTAACCTTTAAGATCCTCGACGACAGCAGAATCGTGGGACGTTGACGTTGATGACAGCACGTGCAGAGTTATCGCGCTCTACGACCTCAATTACATACATCAAGCGTAGAGGGTGATTTATGCCCCTTGTATTTGAAATCTGGAAGTTTTAATTTTAATCCAGTCCTTTTGTGTGGTTTGTTTGCCGACTGAGTGCAACCGGTGTTTTATGACTTCAGGAAATTGAAACACTTCTGATATATAGGTTTGTAAGAGCAATATACTTTGACGAGAGAAGATTCGTTTTCTCGTTAGATCTGGAACAGAATAGTCAAATGAAATTCGGTGGGGCTGACTTAAAAACAACAAGAAAGAATTTTCCATTTGTCCAATTTCCATATTTATTAGTTGGAGTGGGTGGGTGAGGTTTAGGGATTGAATACACTTAAAATTAATGTTTGAGGGTCAATTCAAGGTAACCATCACATAAAATGTGTGATTAGGTATGTTTGCAAGACCATGTAAGTTGCAAATCTTCAACTTGCAACTCTAAGGATAGCTGAAATTCGAATGTGGACACACGAGGCTCACTTTAATTTATGCTTACCTAAAATATGTATGCATGAGAGGGTAAACAAATTTCAGAGACTGCAGACAGTCTAACTTAGACTTTTGTCAAGTCCCTAAGTCACTTTTAATCGCTCTCTTGTTATTAATTATAAATTGCTATGTGTATCGGTTTTGTATATCACCCTATCCATGCTGTGACTTAGGCGTGTGGCTAGACTAACATTTAGTCTATGAAATATAGTTCTTTATAAATATAACACATGATATGTCTCTAAAAAATTAAATATACTGTACAGCCCTCTTTCTCTGCTTATTTCAAATAGAAGCTAGCTAGACTTAATTTGTAGACTAGCAAAAGGCTTTTTAAATGAATTATTAATTAATGAAAAAATAATTCCACAGTCATGGAGCAGGACTAGCGTGTGACTGACAGGCTAAGTAAAGGGATATCATCTTTAACATGGCGTTCTAGTATAATCACAGTCACATGGACATGGATAAAAGTCTAAGTCTAACTAATTTACTTGTGATAACGATTGCAGTAAAAGTTGAGTTGACGTTTGACATCGTGAGGAAACATGTTAAAGCATTAAAGGTTATGCAGGCGATATATATGTATTTATATATTTGAAAGAATAGTATGCGGAACGTCTATAACATACGCAAGTCAAGATATACTGAACGGCACGAGTCAGGGCAATAGTTGTCCAGATGTCTCTCTTGATCTCTGGAATAGTGGCGGGGTGACTATCACCCGGGCCCCTAGGTGAGCTTCAGTAAAGCTCCCTTGAGTTGCAACCCCCCCCCCCCCCCTCGTCCCAACCTTCGTTAAATGGGATAAAATGACATTACAGTCATTCCCAGCACCCAATAAATCGGCAAGTCTACAAAAAATTACATTAACTAGATACAGAATAGAATATTCTAGACGGGAGTAAGTCTAGAGCTCTATATGCTCAGCTGCTGGGACTCGATGAATACCCCCTCCCTTTTCTTGTTCCTCTCCTCAATCAGTAACAGCCATTATTACGTTAAATGAGTAAACGGAAAGATACGTGGTTTCCAGTTGCCTTTGAAGTGGGGACGAATGTTAGGAAACAGAGCCCCTCCCACCCGCATGATGTACACAGAAGGGCACGTGCAGATGGGGTGAGAGAAACACTCGAGTCCCTACAGGCGTCGGTTT
Source organism: Diodora aspera (assembly GCA_031471655.1). Taxonomy (NCBI): domain Eukaryota; kingdom Metazoa; phylum Mollusca; class Gastropoda; order Lepetellida; family Fissurellidae; genus Diodora; species Diodora aspera. The sequence goes on from JAUELE010016217.1 coordinate 6,829, forward strand.
GAATTTAAATATGTGTTTACTGTTCACGTGCACGTCAGCTGGTTTGAAATGTTCGGACTGGAACTTGAATGCTTGTCATTCAACCTCGTTGGTTTTGTGCCCATTATAGCATGTATTAACAAATCAACGGGGGTCTTGCGGGAGTCCACAGGACGGGACCATCCTTCATGTTAATCATTTAATGAACATTTCACGCTTAGATACAATTGCACGTGAACCGGTAGACGTTTATCAAGAACCTACGCCAGTTAAATTGCTTAAATATGTGTTAAAGCAGTGGAAAATGATGATTTCTGGGATTTGGTCTTTCCTGAGTGTGTTTGAGGCAGGCCTCGGCTGAAACGAAATTAGTACAACACTAAGATGAGATTTAGCTATCGATATGCTTTGCCTTGAACTTTGTGACCAAAGTATAATGGACCAGACCTACTTTCAGTTCTGACACGCAAAACAGGACGAATTTGGCCCCTGTTTAGACTCCCCACCCCGCTTACCTAAAGGTAAACAAAACCCAATGCATGTTTGATCCTCTTTTTTTGAAAGTCCAATGATATATAATATTATCTACATGAATAATTATATGAATTAATAAAAGCCATAGCAAAATACAAACATTACAATAACATTATTGGAGTATTCGACATTATACGAATGATTGTTGTCAAGGAGTTGTTCAGCTGTTAAGTTTAAGAGAACTAATGATAGGTCGTGTTTAATGAGAGGACGTACACTCCACAATAATTAGTGCAATGAAGTGTTGCTTAGAATCAGAACTAAATGTATGCATTAGATTCAACTGATAGGAACAATGTTGGCTCGACAACTATTACATAAGTCTCTACAGGAAGAAACGGGCATTAAGCATCTTCACTGCGAGACATCATCAGCAACTACCAATCATCTATGACAACAAAACACAGGAGTCTATCATTACCAAGCAGGATACCCCAGAAGGGGGCAATCCTTAAGGAGCGACTGAGGCTCAAACCAGAAACCCGTAGAGCATTAAGATAAAGCATTATCCCACCAGGGACTACCATTTGCTCTTCTGGTCGGTAATTTATGTGAGTTTGCGGGTCACTTCATAGTAGTTAGTGATTGCCAGAGTTGTATGTCATGGCGGGTCCCACTTTGAAGCGGGCCGCGTGTTGATGGTTGCAGGGCAGACACACACCCATCTATCACTCCCTCTGACATTAACAACCCTAGTCTTTTGCTGGTACAAAGCCGGAGCGATTGAATATGAACACTAGCTGAGATTAAACTGTAATTCCTACGGCTAAGGTAAACCCCATGTGCTGTAAACTGCTATGCTCAACGATAACAGTGCTCCTAAATTACAAAAGGAACAAATGAAGCGAACGCCGGTTATCGGGTTATAAAACTCGGAATTGGAAGCAACCGAACTATGAGTGATGTAATTCGAAAAGTACTAATGTAAGCTTCTGGCTTTTCTATCATGCAATTTGACAGAGTCTTCGTAATCAACAGACCAGATGGCTTTTAGAAGTTCAACGATGCGCTGGTAATGTCATGAGGTTCTTGCAAGAAAGAGACTGCATTCTTAGTCTGGGTTTAATAGCGTGGTTTATGTAGTTTCATATTTGAATCACGGCCAAAGAGGACCTCCCAAATGGTGACACAGTGTCGCGAAATATATTACTGTCTTCACAACTAGTATTATCAATTCTTCAAAGCGACGAAATAATTTGACTTTTATATTCCTCGACGCCGCGAGAAAATTGACATTTATGTCCAAGCTCAGCGTAAAAGTTTGTGTTTATGTACATCGCATATATGTGTTATATATTGGGTTTACTTTTCATGGATTCGATTAATAAGAGACTTAAGTTATGCTTGCAACTCCACAAAACTAGGATAAAGAATTGAAATGGCGTGTGGGCAAATAGTCTTTGTACCATGCGCTTCAAAAGTTGTGTGTATGTACATAGAACGACACGGGTAGATCAGGTGTATCTTCGTTTGTATTCACAGTCGCTTGTAACCGGTAGTAGAACTGGTAGTTACAGTATAATAGTTTCAATACCACTACTAGTAGCAGTAATGGTATTAGTTGTTGTTATTGTTGTAGAAATAGTTTTAATACTACTACTACTACTACTACTACTACTACTATAGTAATAGAAATAGTTTTAATACTACTACTACTACTACTATAGTAATAGAAATAGTTTTAATACTACTACTACTACTACTATAGTAAAAGTAATAGGAGTTGTAGCGGTAGTAGTAGTTATTGTTGTAGAAATGGTAGCAGAAGGTGGAGGTGGAGGAGGAGGGCGAGAGATGGGGGCAGCAGCAGCGTCGTTGGTTCTAGCGGTTCTGCTAGTCTGTCTCTCAGATCCTAGAGCATACAAAGAAAATGGAGCCTGCTCAAGTCTAGATAGTTAGCAAGTCTAGCCATTCTCGACTCCAGAAATTAGGAATATCTTTGGGCTCCTTTACTGATTTTATTATTATTTTAATTGGTATTATGAACATACTTTTGTAGATTAAGCTTATTTCTAGGACTAAATGTTAGTCTACATTTCTGGTATTACCCGCAGTAAGTCAAATATTAACAAAAGCACCAGCATCAGCATAAATTGTATTGCTTTTATTATCAGAACTGTATTGGTTTCATTACTAAAATTGTTGTTGAAGAAAGGAGCATGAAGTGATACAGTATACAAATTAACCTTTCGTCGATATTTGGTGAAAATGACACCAACATTCAAATATAACATCTTGCCCCTTTATGCAGTTGATAATAGAAAAGGTGTAATAGAATATGTCATACAACAATATTGCAATATTATTTAAAGATATGCTGAAATGACATACACCGGGGTCAGAAGACTTCAAAATATATTAAATGTACACGTAAAATACCATTAAATAATTGTATTATGTGGACTGGTGTCAGAAAACAAACTTGTGTGTTAATAATTCATGTTGTCGGTACTGGAGTAACTGAGCCGTTCTCTGTTTATATTCTCCAAGTCTTAATGATCCAGGCAAAATAAGGTCAGTGGATAAAACACCCCGGGGACACACCGAGGTAGACAAGGAATTGTTGCAAATGAAAATTATACGATTAACTGTAAAGGAGTTGCGGCCCGACTTTGACAAACAGAGCGCGCTGCAGACAATGTGCCGCCGAGTGGGGATGCTTTGGTACTTAGTTTGACCGCTGGCGAGTGGAGCATGGCCTTTGATGACCCTTACATTTAGATTACAATAGAGATCTCTGTTTCCATTGATGTCGAATTGCTCCAAGTCTGTACAGGAACTGTTGATTGAGTCACTAATAGGAACGTTTAGGTCAATCTGAAGTATGGGCTTCAAGACTCGGAAGAAAATAATTGTAAGGTTTGAGAATGTAATGAGCTCCAATTGTCAGGATGTCCTTGGGCGGGCTGCACATCTCATTGGACGACACCATTTTGGGGTTGTTGTTTTTTTTAATCTAAAAAACCTTAATCGAGTTCGAGTCTTGTTTGGTTTTCTCCGCAATCATCATTACAAGCAGTAATAATTCTGCATGCTGTCCTTTATATTGATATCAGTGGTCGTTAGCGCAGGTGTATCTTGCGAGTTTCACCGCATCAATTCATCATCTGGTGAATTACAAATATCCCAGTTAAAAAAACGGTACAGAATATTATCTTACGTTAACAAACGTATCAACCCCTGGCATGATCTATTCACATTCACTTTTATATTATTTATTGCAATTTATTAAGTGAAGTATGTATAATGTATTGTACAAGTTATTAGAAAAGTTTTTTATTTTAATTTCAGGGTCTCTGTCGTTATCCTTATGTTTGTCTTGTCTTCATCTAAATATTTTTAAATATCGAGCGACAAGAATCATCATTAAAGGTTCTTAACTCTGACAGCATTGGGTTTCATTCAACTGACCAAAACGACCTGCTGTTACACTTAAATCCAGGAAGACTATCCACCATTTGCAAGGAAAGGTAATACATGTAGTTGTTATGTTGCTTTAGTCAGTTTCAAATCTCAAATGAATTTAGAGATACATGTGAACTTGATTTGACATTTCCATTAGAGCACTGAAATTGTCTACTGGCAAGAACGTATCTGTCACTCATATCGCTGAAATTTACATAATTGAATTACCATAAACATACATATTTCAAAATGACGGGAAGTCGCAACATCAGATCATATGGCAAGTAACCAGCTCTAGTCTATGTATGTTATTATTTGCTGTATTTGCGCAATTGACATTCCTACGAGTTTTAAAAAATTGAGGATGTGAAACTACAAGAGTTCATTTTGATGGCAAATATATTTACATATACTTAGAATTCGTTGAAAACTATAAAAAGCATGGATACGCGTAGATTAGTTTTATGTGGTTAAAGTGACCCTTTCCAGCAAAACTCGAGATATTTGGATATATATAATTATATACGTATATTGTCTGTATATTCATTCAGCAACGTAGCAGTAGAGCCTTGACAAAATCAATCCTTAGGCTTGCATCAGGCTACACAAGCAAAGTATGCCTAGAGGAGTATTACTTTCTCTGCCCTCCATGTTTTATTTGTATTATAAAAGTTATACAGCCGTGTCGGCCGTTAGCAGACTAACATTTAGTCCAAGAAATACGTTTTATCTGCACATGTTATTTTCAAAGCCCTTTAAAATAATAAAATCAGAACAGCAGGCCACGCAGAGATATTCCTTACTTCTAGAGCAGAGAGTCCCTACACATTTGTTTGGTATGCTCTAGGTTCTGGGTTGGTTGCTTTGTTGGATTTGTAGGGGGACTCGGCAATCTTTCAGCCATATGCCAACTTTCGCCAGTTGAGTGCAGGAGGAAAGTCCGCATCACCCGTGGGGAGCTGGATGATTTCGATGCTGTGAAACCTGCGAAACACGTCGGGTACTGATGAGCCAATGACGATACTGCAATGTGGCAGCGGACCATACGATTTATATAGTCTGTCATCCAGCCACTGAAGTTTTATTATAACAGAGACAAACACACAGGCTAGATACTTGGCCAGTCTAGATAGTCGCAGCTTCAGAAGTTAGCAGTCTCTCTGGGATCTTATTTATTTTATAACAAATGAATATCGTTTTAATTTAATTTTTTTTTAAATGAAAATTTTAATCTTTCTTCAGAGACTATATTTTAGTCTACATACGATCACTGCATGTAGCAATACTGACTACTACAGAGAAATGATGCCGAGTCCCCCGTGGCGGGAATCAAACTCACAACCTGTTAGTCTGTATAGGTTCTGGGATAGACTAACATTTAGTCCCAGAAATATTAATCTACAAAAATATTAAAATACTAAAAACCAAAAAGAAGCCCAGGGATATTCTAGACTTGCTAAATATCTAGACTTGGGAAGGGTCCATTATCTTTGTATGCTTTGAGGTCTGGGCGACAGACTAGTTCTGGGAGACAGGCTAGGTCTTGAAAAAAACCATCGCAGACAGAAACGGCGCCAAAGTTCCTCCCCCTAGCCATCGTCACGTGTAACATATAGATTTGCAGTGCATCTTACCACAAATGACAGTAAATCTGAAATAATTGTGTTGATCTATCAGAGAGATGCTCCCACTTTATTGTAAATGCATTATTTCTTATACTTAGCCTCTGTCGGACAGGCCGTTATTAGATTCCCAGCGCTGACTAATATACATTTATATAGCAGCATGTCAAAGTGAGGCTCTAATGGAAAATCTAACAGGAAGTGGTCACGTAGATATATTTCGAGAGGACAGTAAAACAAATTATATTTTAGTTTGTATGAATCGATTACAAGTCACACGCTAATAAATATTTATACCTGGAAATGGTAAAGATGAGTGTTTGGAGGTATTGAGATGTCAGATTGTATATTTTGTTTTCTATAAACTTAACTGCATATTCTGTTCTTGAGAGAATATAAATTGGATTTTGGAAGAATTGGAAAGCTTGATTTGACGGTGGGGCGGGCGAAGACTTTTATCAAGACCATTTGGGTATAAAATTCCTGAAATATATGTAAAATCAGAGGTACGTTATTGTTCCTGGAACTACACTGCCGGGCAAAAGAAACGACACCAACATTTTGAGAGACTACTAAAAAATTCACAATAACGTTGGATATGCAAGAGATATCCCTTCGAGATAAGGAAGTTTTATCAACGACATGATGTCAATCAAATTACACTCGTTGAAATCCGAGCATCCTTTCGATCAGCTATGACATAAAGACGTAAGAGAAAATAACTGAAATCATTTTGTATCGTTTCTTTTGCCCGGCAGTGTATTTATTTTCTCCAAAATTGTCTGCAAACTGATTATTTTTAAATCTTCCAGCCCCCCCCCCCCATAAAACTGAAATGAAACAACATTGTCTCAGTATTACATGTATCTATCCATATTATGTAAGTTAATGATTGTATAGTACGAACTGGATATCATGATCACAAGCGTTCTGTCAAACGTAATTTTATACAAATTACAAATCTATAATTTACAATACAAACACAAAACGGGGAGGTACTATATCTTTTGCAGCATACCTCGCATGGTTCTGTAGTTTACTATAAATATACGTTAAAATAGTACGTACGGAGGATAGTTGTGCATTTACTGTAAATATGCGTTATACATGTAATAGTACGTACGAAGTGTACGAGTCCGATTGTTTGTTTGCAAGCGTATTCGTCTGCCGCTCATTGCTGTCCGGAAGTAACCAAAGTACTTTCTCAGCGTGAAGAGCATTCAAGGGACGTAATTAGCAGGGGGAGATAACCACCTTTTTCAAGATGGACTATATCCCTGCATGCAGTTCGTCGACAGCAAATGGGCGAATAGTGCTCCTCTATTTAACTTCAGGTCATCTCCGAATGAAAGGATTCAAAATCTTGATGTTAGTGCCGTCAGTCTTAATTCATATCATTTTGATTGTAAGTAGGTTTTGGTAAACTGTTTGAATAAAAAGAACCCCAACAACATTCAGTATAATAGCTGATAGCTCAAGTTATCATATTAAGTTTGTTGTGTCGTTCACTTATTCACTAAATGGGCCATCAGAAATAGTGCCTCGTTCATAGTATTTTGAGAAAAATAAATCTGTTCTAATAAGCCCCAGAATGACTATTAATATTAGAAAATGACGAAGACGACGAGCGTGGATGAGTGATCAATAAGTGATAATCGATTAGCCTACTGGACATTTTTCTTCTACAGTTTCCTGAGGGTTTTTACGTTTTGGGAAGCTTGTTTCGCATATTCTGTCTATTGTGCTGTTAATTATAAGGTTCTACGACAACCTCTTTCTACACATTTACATAAAATATGTACAGTTTCCATCATGTTCGACCTGTGATGTTAACGTTTTAACATATTCTGTTCGTTTTATGTCATGGTATAATTATGTGGGCTGTACCCAGACAAAGAGTTCTTTTGTCGGTCAAAATTCGTTCTAATTCGAGACCTACTTTTGATGTTTTACTTTGTACAGCAATGATTTTCGGGTTGCCGAAGAGAACGTAACCGTATGATACAAGGAACACATTTTGTTATTGTCTCATTCATAACATGGCCTCTTTTTAAAGAAACACAATGCATTTCTAGCCTTGGGGCAGAATCGGTAAAAGTGCTAAAGATTAGGAATCGATTAGGAAAATGTGGGAAGCGCGTAATTGCGTTAACCTAGCTATTCTCTTTCTGTGATTCGATGTCAGTAATTAGTATAATTATACATCGGTGTACGTCTTTAGAAAATCTGCGTGTCTTGATTAACACTCCATCAATACAGTCTATTTGCCGCCAAGATCAGCTGTTCAGCGTGGAGGTCCTGCTAATTTGCAGCTCCGGTCCTTTGACATGCAGTCTTTGATGACAGTATCAAGCCTTTGCGTGTACCTGAAGGAACTCGGCAGTCACAACCTCTGTCATTGTCGTAGAATATCAAGTAACTGTGTGCCATAGTATCCCTTCCGGGCAACGTGTCAGAAACAACATCAGCAACCTTAATAACAGAGCACAGCATCTATCGACATGAAACTGAAACAAGAACAGGGTTCCTTCTGGTGTCCTTCTGGTATCAGCAGTCTGTGTAATGGTTGAAGGTGTCAACATTAGCTGCCCCCCCTTGAAGAAGATTCCAATTGAACTTTAGGCGTTTTCAACTTAGATAGGGGTGGAAGTTTAAACTTCCCACGTTTGTAAATTATAATTTTGCTGAATTGATAGCAATTAAACTTACATCAAAACAATTAACTCATGATTGAAAAATTCTGCAACCGTACCACTGGAAAATATTTTCCTTAATGTATCACTTTTAACCAGGCTACCTTACGCAGTGGGCTATACCATCACGACGCTATGGAATTTTAACGCCTGCTTGACGCTATGGAATTTTAACGCCTGCTTGACGCTATGGAATTTTAACGCCTGCTTGACGCTTGGGATTTGCGAACGCGGGCGGTTTCAATCTTAGTGAGGGTAGTGGTTAACCAAGTCAATAGGTTACAGAACTCGTTTTCACCTGTTATACAATTGTAAGATTCTAATTGGAATGTTTTGTTGTTGTTTCCTCATATTACACAATGTCAAATGCAAAACATTAGAAACAATCATGTCCTTATTCGTAAGTCAAGTGCTTTGATGTGTTTGTTTCGACGAAATCACCCCTTGTCGAAGGTTCCAATCTGAGAAGTTGCATCACAGCTGGCATATTCCGCATAGGCAAAGTGTCCGATATAAATCATTGAATAAAATCATGTTAGAATGGAGATACAGCTGCTTTTTTAAATTTCAGGTATGTTAACTGTAGATTAAAACCCTCTAATTTCAAATAGTACGTTCTACTTTATATCGGTTATTGTGAATACCGAACATGTATATATCTTGAACTGCCTGCCATGCACGCAACAAATGATCGTGGATACTCTGGAACAATGTCAAAAACTTACCGATGCTCTCAACAATCTCCCCGATAGTTTGCAAGAGTGTCGAAATATCCGGTCTGCATTCGACACAACGCTGTGACATGTCACTATTTTCAGTGACAGTTAATGTTTTAGGCAGGCTATGAGCTTGCACAGTAGGAGGCACTTTGTGATGGCCCCTGTAAGGAGTTCAAATTACAGTTTATTTGAACATATAGAATAACCTCGCTTCAATCTGTCAGGATAAAAGGGATACGACGTTAGTTAGTGACGCAAACACTTTTAGAATGTCTAATCTACAGTAAACCTTACATACATAAAGTAAAGTGGTATATAATTTGGAGTGTTAATAACGCTGCAATTTGATAACAGAATGCAGCCCGCCACAGGCAGTTCAGTATGTATATTTCCAGGATCCTGTTCACTCAATTAGGTATGTGACGTCATATGTGCCTCTGGCCATAGCCTGGCATCTGATGCCCATTGTGCGAATAGAAGCTTCATATGTATTTTGCATACTTTCTGTGACCAAGAAACGAGAGCAACATGAATGTGTTGTGTTGTTTAGGATCGTACAACATCTTGTAAGGACGAGGGAAAGACTTTCTTCCAAGTAAAGAGACGGGTTTTTGGTCATACAAATGTACGGTTTTTCGATGTGGACGAGGGGAGAAATATTCCATAGGTTGACAGTCTCCACAGTCGCATCTTACCAAAAGAAGACAAACGTTTAGAATACGGTAATTAAAGCACTGTGTTTAATTGTGGATACTTCAGGTCTTAAAACCCCATAAGCCTCCATAAGGCAGGCGTCACACAGAGCATTCATACTTCATACTTCACACTTCATCATTTAAATTTGGTCATTCATGATTCAACATTCATCATTCAAAAAGCTGTCACACGGGGCATTCATCATTC
>JAUELE010016328.1:0-16682 GCA_031471655.1 Diodora aspera
CCAAATCAGTAATTGATTATACCCGACATTACCCACTGCACTAACTGCACAGTCAACTGACAGTCCCAAATCAGTAATTGATTATACCCGACATTACCCACTGCACTAACTGCACAGTCAACTGACAGTCCCAAATCAGTAATTGATTATACCCGACATTACCCACTGCACTAACTGCACAGTCAACTGACAGTCCCAAATCAGTAAGTGATTATACCGAGTTAGGTCTCTATTCACAGAAAACAAATTTCAACATTTTCATGCATGGATCAGACTCACTGAAACCCCAGAGACCTGCTGCAAGTCAGTTTGGAGAAACTGAAAATTACAAGTTGCACGTTTGAAGGATTTAATGATGCACAAGAAAAATATCAAACACTTGAGTAATGAAAACTGCAGTGCAATGACTTTGGGGTTGTTGAGAATTGAGACAAGGATTTAATGATGCAAAAGCAAGGACAGTTCACATGAAAGCCCATCTTAGTCGCCTTGTACAACAAGCATTGGGTTGTTTGGATCCTATTCTTACTGACACCATGTCAGCTCCAGAACCCCCATGAGATAGAAAGCTTCAAGAACTGATTAAAAACATTAACCCTTTACCATACAACATTGTCAGTTTATTACATTTTTACAGTAATTTATTAACAAAGGCAATCAATCTGCTAATCCTTTATAAACACACTGTAATAAAGGTTTTTATGGCACTTTCATTACCCATATTTCAATCAGACTTCCAAGCCCAACTGCCAAGGGGAAGCAATTAACTTCTTTAATGAGAGAGTTATCTCCCAGGCCAAGGTTACATCACTGAATGGCAGGTCACTGCACATAGATGTGTTTTAATTTAAGGTAGGCACATTCCTTCAGGTCATGTGCTTTGTTTTAAGGACTTCAAGTGACCATTTGCAGAAAGCAATCACTGCAATGAGTTGCCTGGAGGCACAGATTAGCAATGAAATGGTAATAATATGAGTATCTCTTGTCTACCCAGTTAATTGATTAGGAATGAAACAAACAGAGATACACATTTCATGGAATTTTACAGAGAGCTGCATGAATCTCTTTCAACTGGCACAAGAGCTGAGTTGGTATGTTGTTGCAATGGCAATATTTCAGCCATGACGTAACAATGTGCAAGGTGCGCGCATACTGAGAGATAAGATAGTTCGTAAAAGATGTTAACAGATAAAAAGTGAAAACAAAAGGTTCCCATTTCAATCACTTTGTAAGACAAGCAACTTGCACTCTGGACACCATGTTACTGTCTGGAAGCCCCATGGGGATGTTTGGTTCCCCAAGTAAGTAAACTGTAAGTCAATAAATAACTGAATAACACTTCGTCACAAGTAATACAATCCTGTAGCATTCCAGAAGGTCATTTATTCTGTAAAGATTTTATCTGACTGTACAGATTCAAAACTTTCGCACATGAAAGGAAACAACACCCACAAATAATTATACTGGGTTGGGGCCCTGTCGTCGCCCTGTCCATTGCACCTGTTGACAGGTGAATTGTAAGTCCAAAAAGTGAGGAAACCGACTACTGGACAATGGAGGTGACCACTTGACCAGGCCAAAACAACAATGCCTGCCACTCATTAGGTCTGGGTTCCAGGGCATGAACCCTTATTTACTGCGGGACTGGCTGTGCAGACTTCTTCTATTCTTCCCTCCATTCAGGGGAATATTTCCAAATTGTACATGAGGGTGGATCTCCGAGGACTTTCTTCTTAATTACAATCATTTTCTGTGTCATTCGTGCATTTCAACATTAATAAGAAATTTCTCATATGTTTCACCAGCATGAAAACATCTGAAAATAAGTGCAACTTTTGTTGTACAAGAATATCTTTGCGACTGATAACACCCAGGCTGAGAAAGAGGTACTCGGGCGGGATTCCAACACCTGAACCAAAACACTAACGACTATCCAGCACCCTGAAAATAACACTTAGATACAACTATTTTGTAGGACAAGGCAGAAAATTATTCAAATGTGCCAAAATACAGTGTGAGAGACATAATGATAAATTGACATAGCACCATAATCTAATTAAGCTAAGGTCTTGTACATTTCAACATCCAAAGCAAAACTCTTAAGAAGAAATGAACAACTTTAATTAACATCTGTTTCCAATCTGGATTCAAGAGATGCACAACACGTTTTGATACAGGATATATATTTTGAATGTAATTGTGAAAAACTCAACTGATCATATTTGAATTTTCAAAATGCATAATTTTTACAAAATTTATTAATATCAAAATCAATTTGAGTTCAAAGTTGTATGATTTGTGATAAATTTAAAACTTCTTTTAATTGAACAAATATAAAATAACAGTAAATAACATAATAAATATTTGATTAAATTTTACAATAATGTCACATTTTTTATTTTTGAAGCCTATGGACCCTGAAGTGAGAGTTGTTTAGATGTTGTTTTATGTTGCAAAACCAATGTTTCAGCATGAAACACAAGGGGCACATCAAAGGAAAGGATAGTACACAAAAGAGACTGACAAAACGTCGCTTTTACAACAAGCATTGGATTACTGGGGCCCTATTCTTTCTAAGTGACACCATGTCACTCCCTAGAAGCATACCTTAATGTGAACTCTGCAGATCTTAATTTTTCAGTGTATGTGCATGAATAACTGCACCAGTTTTCCGATTCTCTGATATAATGTTTTCCACACAGTATCTGTATGAGATTAACTGACATTTAATCACTGCCTCCAGCCTCACACCAACACTGGGAGTACTTCATAAGCAAATAGATAATCTTCATCAATGTAGCAAGGGAGGGTATAATTGGCTGTCACTGCCTCACTAACCCTTCGGTTAACAAAGTGAGTGTGACCAACAAGCTGTCAATTTCCTTCTAATCTACAATTGCCAACAACCAAAACCCCAAATCCCAGGTTATTTTCAGTGAAATTCTGGCCAGAAGCAAAAGGCAAAACTTTACCGACTTTCCAAATGTTGACATATAGTCTTAAAAGATAGCCCGAGTCTAGCGCCGCCCTTGGGGGCGCTTAGAAACACAAGGCACAGCGACAATGCCATGTTCTGTTTTTAGTTTTGGATAACATCCCTTTACGTGCGTGAACAAGGATTCATTCTGGTATATGGCTTAATATTTCAATGTGAAGACTTAAATACACCATAAGAGAAAATTATGGCAAAAAGCTGTATAAATTTGTTGGAATTTAGTCAATGATTCAACAATAGAAAGCTTAGAGCGCATTCTCCAGTGGCTCAGGTGGATGCCAACAGATCTGTCAATATTTAAGTTTTTCTTGGGAATATGTCATGAATGGAACTTGGGGCAAAGAGCATCAAATATTGATCATATGTTTTTAGACCGTCTCGTTGGCCTTCAAAGCCTCTGCCGTTGAAAAAAAATAATTTTGGAACAGGAGTACCTCCTTGATTTCAAGTCCAAGATCATCAAGTTTGAAAGTTATTTTTCAATCATAAAGTGAAAGTCACCAAAACAAAATATCTCTCCCCAAAAGAATCATAACTACAGATCATGAGTAGAGAATAATCACAGCATCCACCACTGTTTCTTTCTAAGAATATTGTCATTCAAATTATTAACTTAAAATTAATTGTGAACTCGGTAAAACTTTCTCTGATGTCAAAAATTCTTAAATCTTCAGGGATCATAAAGACTCTTTCTTAGTGTTGCCACTCAAAATTTAAAATAAAAACAGTATCATTCTTACAAATAAAGGGCATTTTAAAAAACTGTTTTCTCCACAAAAATATACACTTTACATACTTCTAATAACAAAACGCAATACTTTTTTTTTTAAATATAGAATGGCAACACTGCTTTCTGTATGGGAAATTTCTATGTTAAAGTAGTTGTGGACTCCTTGACTGAGTGGTGATCCGATTAGATCTAAACATTACCAATCAAGACTGGCATTTGCTGTTAATCATGGCATGCGAACAGGCTATTTTGCATTGGCAATTGTTGGAGCTCATACAACCATTCTTAAGAAAACCTCAGACAGGTCTCAGTTTCACACATGAAAATATTTTGTCAAGCACATTAAAGCATTTGAAACCAGGCCTTGGAAACTTGGGCTTTTGTTTGAAAATCTGACCAGAACGGCTAAAGCAATAAATATATGCACATGTAACTCCGTCATAAATTGGTTTTGAAAAACTGTTCACAAGCTTGAAACTATAACAAATATTTCATCAGAAAATATTTTTTAATTGTGTAGACAATGTACCGTCACAAGTTTCCTCATTATTTGAGACACTGTCTCGTTTGATAATTGTCCTTTCTTGACAACTGAATAAATGAAATTATTTGGGTGGAAAAGTCGACTTTTGCTTGTTATTACATAGATCATATTCACATGGGAAATAGACCTTGTTGTGACTGTGGATTACATTGATGTAAATTTAATACCAGAAATATAAATCCCTAAACTATTAAATTTATACCGCCAAAAATATGTGGTCAATGAAGAAACTGGCTGAATTTGTATAGATTTTACAGTGCAGCAAGTTCAGATATTCTACTAAAAGGGCAGTCGATGTCTGCAGCCAGTCATGCAAATGCCCTATGATCACTAGTGTTACATGCTCAAGAAGGCAGATACATTTTGCAGATATACTAGTACCGGGTAATTGAATTGACTTGAAAAAAATTAAAAAAACATCAGCAACCTAGGTGACCAGACAAACAAATTTATTACTCATCCACAGGTCTTCGACTTGGAGATCGGCATGCATAGATCAATGTAGGACTTCCCCCTTATGTACCCATCCAGATTTACCCATTTTTTTTAAATTTTGTTTTACTAAATAAAAATATTGGTACAAAATCCCCCTTGTTTCTTCTGTGTAAAAGTGTTTTAAATATCAGGATACGTGATTACGAACTGCACAAGATATTTGTAATAGTTTGTGTTAACTGCAACACTCCCTCCTCAATGTTCTGCTATGTAGCATGGTGCGAACGCAACTAAGGACAGAGTACCCGTATAGTGAGTGAAATGGATATTTACATTGCAGGGGGCAATATTTCAGCCATAGTACCCGTATAAGTCGCCCCAGAGAACCATCTAAACATGCCTCTTTCTTGAAGAGTTCTACTAGTTGCAATGTCTATTATGACCCAAGAAAACGAGCTTCATTGTGGAAAATTCTAAATAATAAAGGGAAAGAAGGAAAGGTTACAAAGGGACCAAGAGATGACCTTCAGCAGTATTTGACCTTCAATTATGTTTTGTCAAATGTGGAAAGATTACTACACCACAGCACTGCTCTCATAAAAGACCAAAAGACTGAAACGCAAATCCTTTAAGGAAGATCCAACCTGAAAAGTTACCGACATACTACATACAATTTATCTGAATATCAACCAAACTAATCTCAAATTTGAGCATGTCAACCAAAGTTGATGACGCATTCAAGGAGCTGTTATTAACAGCACAAGTGTTAGTCCTAGGTACTAACTACACAAATATTCACACCAATTACTATTCAAATTAATATGATGCCAAGCACGTAACTTGCTGAGAAAATTATGAGTTATTACATGCCGGAAAATACTCTTGAAATTTCTCAAGCTCTCGGTGTATGTTAACGTCTCGATCTCATCTCTCCACTGAGCAAATATAACTAATTATTCTAAGAGGGTATTCTGGATGTGGGCAGATCCTTGTTTCCTTCCTCCAGAACAAGGGTTTGGTGATATACATCCAAATAGGGAGCTGTCAACATCAAACTAGTGACTTATTTGGTTATGGGGATGGCTTCAGAAATCATTACCTATCCTATAAGGATTTAATATATGTTACAGACATGCATCCAGATTGAACATGATCACATTGATTGAGGAAAGTCAGCTACATCGAATGGACTGCCCATTATTCTATGTTTTTAGGGAAAAGTACTCTTCAAAATAAAATGATATTTGTATCGATAAATTTCAGTTTTCTATCCTTTAAATGCACCCCCCCCCCAACCTTTTTGTTTTATAGATTCAAAATTATGACAAACATTTCTGTTTAGCAGGAAAGTGCAAGTTTACTGCATCAGATAATCCCATATAACGTAACAGAAAAATCAAAACACAAGTACTTGCTGCTGCAGAGTACATGAGCACTCATCACAAATAATCGCAAGTTTTATGAACTACTTTTCTGACCTTTCCATGGATTTGAAAAGATTACAACTGAACTACTGTGTGGACAGGAGTAAAACTGTTCAAGCCATAAACTGTACACCTGATAATGGTAGAGATGCATGTTCTGGATAATATATATATACACACAGTTCAATGAATAAATGAAACTTGACACAACATACATGTAATTGCCCTTGCTATATGTCAGCACTATTATCTGTATCTTGCTATTTGTGTGTTTGTGACTCAGCACATCAAGCCTCTCTCATGACCAACATTTTCGATATCCTTGTGAACAGTACAATTTATAACATATACACAACTCGTCTCAATTGTCCAACTTAACTGAATTCTCTAACACATGTAACTTCAGGAAATAAAACAGTCTTGCCACTTCAAAGCTCTAATGTCAAAGTTTTTTTAATGAAATTATTACCGGTATAAAACTACATCGTAGTCAGCCTCTGAATTCACTGAATATACTTGTAGTTGTGTTAGTTCAATTCACTGAATATACTTGTAGTTGTGTTAGTTCAATTCACTGAATATACTTGTAGTTGTGTTAGTTCAACTCACTGAATATACTTGTAGTTGTGCTAGTTCAATTCACTGAATATACTTGTAGTTGTGTTAGTTCAACTCACTGAATATACTTGTAGTTGTGTTAGTTCAATTCACTGAATATACTTGTAGTTGTGCTAGTTCAATTCACTGAATAGACTTGTAGTTGTGTTAGTTCAATTCACTGAATATACTTGTAGTTGTGCTAGTTCAACTCACTGAATATACTTGTAGTTGTGCTAGTTCAATTCACTGAATATACTTGTAGTTGTGTTAGTTCAATAAATGTATTCAGGCAATGTTAAGGCATACATTACTGTTAATTCTGCATTATTTTTGCTGGGGCCTTGAGAAATTTGTTCAATCAAATCTTGTAGAAGTACTTTCTTTTAACATGAACCTATTAGGTTTATCATGGTGAGTGAAAGAAAACAGGCAAAGAATAACATTAAGGCAAACATAAACTTGGATGGCCACTTTACCATCATTAACACGACCATATATGAGTGCAAAAAGCTGTGTATCAAAGACACCATGTGCATGCATATAAATCTTCACATGAGCACATGCCATTTCCAATTTCAAGAGAAATTCAGTAACTTTTTGTGCAGGGGACCCGAACTTGAAAACATCTTCTCATATATCGTGACACATTTTAGCCGGAACTAGAGTGTGGGAACGTCTCTGTTACCCCTCTCTGGGCCGCCTCTTTTTACAAGCCATACAGCCACTGCACATGTGCCACTTTTCAACATGATGCTGGCAATAACCTTTTTGAAATGCAAACCCCTTATATGTCGCCATTTCAAGCTTCTTCTCCCTCAAAGCCTTGGAAGAAAGAAATTGTAACTGTTCTCCCTCTCTCACGGAATAACTATTTTGTGTTACAACAGTGTTGCACTGACTGCAACGAACAGAGCATTTCTTGTAATCTCACAAATATACTCCTTCACATTTTTCTCATAATTTAAATTTGCATGCATTTAGAACTGGACGCTAAATACGACATCTCTCAACTCGAACTGATGTATTTGACGAGTTGAGTTGAAATGATTTATCCTTGCAAAGACAATATTTCAGCCATAAGAGAACAAATGAAACCAAAAGATCCTAGTTTTGGTAACTTTGTACAAGCATTGGCTATTGGGGCCTTATTCTTCCTAGGTGACACATGTTACTACCTGAAAACCCAATGGGGTACACATTACTGGAGATGTGGTATACCAGTTTCCTTTTGAAAAAGCATTTTCATAACAAACAACAAATGTTTTTGACACATGGCAAATCACAGCAATATTGTTCCTCAATATTTTGTTAAGCAACAATCAGAACCAGCTAAGTGGGTCACAACTTTTTACTCAATTAAACTGCACAATTAACTCTCTATACTGTACAAGTAATGGAAACCCTATCCACACACTATCTTTAAACAATACCCCTCCCGGAACTGTACTTGTACACAGCACAAACATGGTGTCATATTTTTTATGACTACCATAACAATCATGTAACACTTGGCAATCCTATAGAAACCACTCAAACTAGGAGAAGCACTAAAACAGTTAGCTAGTTGCACAAGTTGAAGTAGACACAGTTTAGGACATGGTTACAGATGATCCTGAATCATCCTCAAATTGGATATGACTGACAGACAACCTTTACAGCTAAAGGTCACAATTTCTGCAAACTGCATGCGAATTGTACTTGAATGATTTAGAACATCAAGGTCTTTCATCCCTGAAGTTCAGTTTCAATGCTAATGTCTCAAAACATAGGTCAATACAATTACAATTGTAACCTTGTTCTGCATTTTATTCAGACAGGTCTCCAGAAATGCAATTTGAAACATCAGAGAAGAGCTCTGTATTACATTTGTCAATAAAGCGGGAAATTTTACATTCAGGGTTGACAGTAATAATCCATCATATGTCATATGATATTCTATCTTAACTTCTCCCAGGTCATTCAAATTATAATGTGATATCACATGGTTCTTCTTATGCAGAATATATTCCATAAAATACCTAAAGTACATATACACAAACACTAAAAAAAATACAAATAGGTTATATTACACTATTAACTAGAACTAGTTCTGTCAGAGTAGATCCTGAACAAACACCATGATCTCCTAATACCCACTAAGTCAAATCTCCTAAAATGTACCATTTTATGATTATGATGATAAAAATTGGCGGCTGTGATTTTTGTGAAAGCGTCGGAACTCATAATTTGATGCACACATTCTGTTGGAGGTGACAAAGAAAATGAAACCAAAACTAATTCTTTGAAAAGTCAATTAAATCCATACTCCTCCTTGTTACATTATATTGACAGTTTGTAATAGACCCAGTCAAGTATGTTTGCATTACATATTTATGATTTTCCTAACCCAAACATGTATACTAATGCATGAAAATTATATCCATAATACACTGATGTGGAGTGGAAGTGTTTAATGATACGTCCCTCAAACCCCCTTCTCAACACACAAGACAAACATGTCAGGGTATAATCAGATTATACAATGGGGAAGAATAATCAACTTATAACATAGCTATCCTTTACAAGTATATCAGTTATCTGTCAGTGTCTGTGAGAGCACACCAAGATTGCATCACTGTAAATACCTCCCTAAAGTTAGATTCTACAAGTGTGTTACTACAAGAATAACTGTAGTGTGAGAACCACGCTGTTCAACCTGACAGCTTGGGAGCTTGCCAACATATAATTGCCTTGACTTTCTAACTATCCAAGAAATAGAATCTGTCATCAAATTATCAACAACCTACTTTCTAAAGTTAAACAAAACTATGCTGCTTATTAAAACCATAACCAAATATAGATGGAAGGATATGGAAATCAACAAGTCTCCAACTATCCAAAACAGATGGTGGGAAGTTGGACGACAACTTTCTTCCATTGTATACTTACTTCCAGCCAGAAGTATCCCAGTAAGTATCCAAGTGACAGGAGAAAAATTCCCAGGCATGGTTGGTTACGACATATTCAAGTACAAACTTCCAAAAGGGTAGATCCAATTGCTCATAAGAAAGGCCAAGTTTCTTTTCCAAGTGTGAAATCAATGTTGTTCACTGTTAACTTCCATCACAGTAAATGCCAACACGGCTAAGTCACAGTACAGTGGGGTCCTACTTGTCTCTGATCTCAAGCCTCGCTTCACCGACCACGGGAGATTCGCATCACAAGCCACCACAATTATGGCCTGGTCACATGGCTGGGAGAAGGGAAGTGGCCCATTCAAATGCTAATCACAGCACTGAGGCAGGCCAGTTATAATAAAGTTGCCCTTACACACACAATAGAAGTGGGAACCAGTGGGGTTCACTCACACAGCTGTTACAAGCGAGGGGGACTTTTCTCCCGCACAAACAAATCTGGGCGGCCCTGAATGGGTGATGGAAGCTGGTATTTCAACCTGTTGAAGACAACAGTACTGAGGTCACCAGTGTCTCACCGGCCTATTGTTCTGGACAGTCAATCGGTTCCCTTCTTCAGTTCCTGGTTTTTTTGCTAAAAATATCAGGTTTCAGTTGTTACTGATTTGGGTCATTGCTTTCAAAATAACTGTTAGAGACAGCAAGGAACAAGTCTCAGCTTTACAATAAATGCACTTTAATTTGTCACTGGGTTTTTCTGCTGCTCCACAGTGAAAGTTTTTTAAAGTACTCCTCCTTCCACACTTTCAATAAGGGTGTTTCAAGTCCAACTGAAAGGACTGTATATTTTCAGTTCATATGTCTCCAAATGTACTGTTACTGCCTTACAACAAGGAAACAGGTGTAAATGAAATCTTTATATATTTCCAGCACTTGAATCCTTTCCTTCACATGACAACTTCCTAAATACACTATTAATTGTAACTGTCTCAACCCAAACCTGCGGAGCTACTTTCATAAATCGTGACCTTTCCTTCAATGTAAGTATTATTTGATTGTGAGATAGTTTCACCACTTCACATGGCCAGATATGTTATCAAGTGCACAACAGAGATCCCACATCCTTCCAGCATTCCAGCAAACAGTGCGCGTCAATAGCTGAAGTCATCTTGAGTCACCAGGAAAATAGCACTTCGTCAGTTCCTTCAAACCAAACATGTATGCACACTGTCCAAATACATTGAGATGCAGGGTGTTCGCTCACATCTACATTGCAATAAATTCATCAGGATGATTCTCAGTGTAGTTTAATGCCTGACACTCATATCCAAGTTTCAATGTTGTCTCCACTTGTCTTAAGAAAGAACATTTAAAACAGGCCAGATTATTTCAAATCAAATGCCTTCACACCATCAGACTGTTTTGCCATCATAATCTATTCAACAATTAACCTGTCCTGTTTGTAATATCTATCTTTGGGCTGAGTGAAGTCAATCAGGTGCATCAAAACACAGATGACATTGTTGAAAGAAAATATCAATACATTGTGAAGCCAATCAAGCATGACTGGCACATGCCAGCGCTTTTCAACTCAAACCGCAGTTCTCAAATTGCCAATTCTGTCATCATAGTTGTCAATTTTGTTAATGAGCACATGAAAGAGTACTCAGGAGGGATATGTAACGATGTGTATGTTTTGTTTTGCTCTGCTACCTGTTCCACCTGAGTTAACGAGTTCCCTGGGAAGACAATAGCTGGCAGAAAACAGGTGAGAGTGACAAGGAGAATTCATTAAATGAAGCCTGGCTGACTGCACATTATACACTGCTCACAGCAAATTTACTGTAGCTAAAGGGTTAACTGCACTTTGTTAAATGACAAAAAAAAACACCTACACTACCATTTAAACATCAATCGTAAAATCAGTCAACCTGCCATGGGTTAATTACAGCTAGAAAATTTCAAATGACATACCAAATACTCAAATACTAAAGTGAATTGTTAATTACATGGGATTATTAATAATTAATCTAAATGATTAAGGGCAGTTGTCTCCAACAATATAATCAATTTACCGAGCAGTTGCCATCATTTTTAGCCAAATTCACTGGACAATTAACATAGGTTTCATATCCATTCAAGTTCACACCTACACTGCTCTTATTCATGTATTAAAAATAACCACTGACACTATCTTGTGGACCTATAGTATACAACTCAGCAACAAGTTAAGCCTTGCCCCGAATCTGTTGGACAGTCAGATTTCCATGTCTTGCAAACTTGGACAGTTTATGATGATGTTCAAATTATCCAAAATCTCTTCCACGCGTAATCCTCAACAAAATGAATCCGCTGTGCATATCAAGATTCCATTTTTCCAAATACAAGAGCTTTCTGAACACAGCTTGACCATGGATAAACTGTTGTAGCTTTGCAGATGGATTCTGAACTTACAAATATCACATCCCTGAATAACAGTTTCAAACGAAAACTTAAAATCTCAAGAAACAGCAGAAATTAGCTCCACATTTGTCCTGACAGCCATCTGATAGCTACTTCCAAAATAGACGTCCTGTCACAATGAAGTTCAAAAGACGATGCTGGACGGAGAAGTGGGTGCATTTTGCAGAGAATGTTTATTTTATGGAAAAACTATGCGCTGTTCTCGAAACAAACAAATCCTTTGTGGACCGAGGCTTCACATTTGTGTTGTCTTTGTGAATAACTGGTTGGAAGAAGTTCCGAGGCATAGATTGCCAATAGCGTCCATCAGCATTACCTGCGCAAAGCTTAGGAACAATCGCACAGAAATTTTGTTTGTGCAGAGTTACCTGACCTTCAAGAACAGCTTTATATGAGATTCCTCGTAGGTTTTTCTCCAAGTATCAACAAACCTGATCGTTGGTTTAAGAAAAACACCACATTTCAAAAAAGTAGATGAATCATTGGCTTCTATTAAACATTTCAAAGGAAAAAAACAAATGACAACCACCAAACATAACTTTTATCAACTAACATTTGACTCAAATGACAACAAAATGTATGTTTTTGAAGTTTGTCGAGGCTGTCTCTGTTGTAAATCAGCATTCGTAAGTGAGACGAAGGAAGGTTTCATGACACAAGAAATTCAATACAATCTAGACTTAAATGACTGTTCAAAATCAATTTCGAAGAGAAACTCTGCAGTTGGGATCCAATACAATGGGGTTTTTAAAAAGTTGCATTCAAAGCCAACTACAATAATTCAGTTGGTGCAATAATTGAATTTAGATATTTTCCTGTTTCTGGCTGGGAAAGAGATTGAAACAGGCACGATAATTAAAACTATTTTTAACAGCTTCCTCAAAATCTTTCAAAATGGCATCTGTCAGTCTGCAAAATTCAGCCAGACACCTTATGTCGCTGACAAGAAAAATGAACCTTTAAGTTTTGTATCATTTGATATCATAGAAAATTATTCAGAGGAGGGCCAGAACCCACAACACTTTAATTTTGTTTTGCAGGCAGTCAGGCTTAACCGTAATCAATTAGGCTTCCATCACAAAGTTGGGAATACCAAAACAAATTTCTAGTTTCATACGTTTTGTCTGTTCTCGACCATTGTTTTCAAAGAATTTGTGCAGATGTCCTTTGTTAAATTTCAAAAGAATTTTAGTAGGGAAAACCTTGTAGTTTCATGAATTAATCAATGAAACTATAATACAAGATCCTGTTTCCACACACATCCCAAATTGTAAATTTTATACTGAATTGAATTTGTATGGTTTATAAATATTTGTAAATGTAAATGAGTGTAATATACACTCAGTAACATACAGGCATATTCGATAAAATCCCATAAATCAGACCATCAATATTCTAAAGTTAAATCATTAAATATCTATTAAGTTCACAAGCAAGTGCACATTAATTAAGTTCATATTCTCTTCAAAGCACCTCAAAACAATTGAGTGATACTTATACAATTCCCGTCACATTTCATACTTCCTCCTTACAACTGCTATTGTCAAGGCCAGTATTAGAACAATAGCCGATACCACTAAGAGCCTGAGGAAAGTCTACATCTTGCCCATAATAATTTAATGTGAGCCTGAGGCAGGCTTAACATGGCCTAAGGTGTCACACGGCATGTCTGTGCCCACCATCACGGAGAGGGAGTGTTTCAATACACATGTTCTATATTTATATTTTTTCTACTGATGAACTTCAGAAGGATTCATTTAATCTGGAAACCAAGCTTTCATTTGTACTGCTTTGATAGGAAAACTTGAGCAAAGGAAGTGATCTGCGCTTAATGTTAAAGGACACATTGACCATGAGGATAAGTTTCTCTTCATCACTCTACTAAAGCTCCTCATTTTAGTTGGCTAGTACAACATGCATTGAGTTACTGGAACCCTATTCTATCTAAGTTACACTCCTCAAAAGCCCCATAGGGTAAGAGTGAGTGATTTGGGATGTTATGTGGCATTGGGCAATTGCACCATGGTGTCAATCTCCGGGCTGAAAGAGAGGTGCCCAGACAGGAATAGAACCCACAACCGCCAAGGCTGGCAGATTACTGGGCCAACACGCTAACCCCAGCGCTATCCTGCACCATAACACAGTAAGAGACATACTGATTTTAAATTCATCCTGTGGGGCAGCATGGTAATCAGAAAAACAGAAAGCAGGAAAAGAAAGAAACAGAAAAAAAGAAATACTTTTGCTGCAGATTTATTCAGAATGACATAAAAATTGTGTAATGACATTTGCAAATTATATATTGAACACCAAACATTATATACATTATTAACATTATTTTGCAGGGGTTTATTGATGTATTTTTAGTTTTTTTCTGGTTTGTTCATGCATGTTTGTACTACATTTGTTTCATCATGTGATTTCCCTTAAATGGACAGTGGGTTATCCGCTGCCTGTGATCTGGGGCAATATTTGTTTGATACAGTTTTCATCTAAGTATCTTAGCAGTTCTAATACTTCCTCTAGAACGATTGTCCTTAGGTGGCCCATACCTATCGATACATCTTCGATGGACGGAATACTAAGTACTCACTAATCAACTTAACTATAACAAAATAATTGGAATATTCTACTCACTAATGAACTAAATTACGAAAGTGATTGGCACGCCTGAACACACAATTCGACTAGCCAAAAATTGGAATATACTACAATAAAACTCATGCACACTCCAAATCCTGCTATCATAATGCTGTTGAAAACTGCTTATTTTTTTCCCTGTTCCTTTTTTCCCCTGCATTCATCAGTTATTATCAACATGAAGATGTCCTGGTTGTTTTAATGACAAGGTTACATCTCTGATCCAAACAGGAGATGGAATTTGAATCTACTACGGTACCCTCACATGCTAACCACTGACATTCCAATACCTTTCTCTATAGTTGAGAATTGCACGATATTCAGGAAGAAAGAAAATAAATAATCGATACTACATTTCGCTGCTTTCATAACAAATATAGACTTCTTGAAGTTCTTACCCAGTGACACCTCCAATCTTGAGCCTTGAGTCTACCCTCTGCCCACCTCCACCCCCCCCCCCCCCTCCAAACACATCAAGAAAATATAGCTGAATTGTTAGTTACAAGAAAGTCAAAATGAGCAAACACTACTAAATATATAAGCTTTATTCAAAACGCTAAACAAGAAGCATGTTGTCAACCTAAGCTGTACCCGTAATGGACATGTTTGGGGTTTGTCCAATGTATACCTCATGCTGCAGTTATGTTTCACACATATCAAACTAATCTTCATATGGACCCTCAGTCAACAATGCAGGTCAAGAATCAATTCCAATGGACAGAAGGCAACACAGAGTGGAAACAACCAACATGATTGCAGTCGCCATCACAATGAAGTCTGATGACCGACTTTTCCACTCTGTCACACATATTTTGACACCATCCCCACGGTAGTCTTGCCTGGGCTAACTAATTTGCATGGTTCTCACAACCTCCCAGGACAAGCTGTCAGAAGTGATGGACACAATTAATCACCTGGACAATTAAATATGGTCACAGTTACCATTGGTCATCTCATAATCCCTCCCCTATATCATTCAAATACCCCTCGCTGGGAAATGTCATATGGGATCAAAATACTTAATTTACTGGGATAGGAAGTCTTTAAACTTTAATCCCTTTTCTTATAGCATTTAGTAACGGACCCCTATGCATGTCTGATGAGGTTATTTCATCAAACCCCTCTGTACAGGCCATGAACAAAGCTTTCAGAAACTAGCAGATCTACAAACTCCTAGGTACAGCTCTCAAATCTTACACTGCTTTACATGTACACTTCTTGGTGAAAACTACCATCATATATCTGCAAACCAATTCTTCAAAACTTAATCAATTAGCAGTTACAATGTTTCGAGGGGAATTTGTAAAGGAGAACAAAGTATTCTTACCTGTGATATAAAATTGTACACATCTGTGTACACCAAGACATCGGTTGTAAATATTCTGTCTATTGCTTAAACCATACACTCCTTTCCAAAATGGCAAAGTACTTGAAAAAGCAAATAACTAAGGTCTTCAAATTGATGTTCGAAAACTATCAATTCTGTGGTTTCAATGTTCAAAGGTGAACACACATAATTTGTACTGCAGGTATGGGTAATCAAACCTTTTGGCACGAGGGCACTGCTGTGAAACAACAGTAATCTAACACAGGTGTGCAACACTTACCTGCAAGACATGTACACTGGTAGTCTAGTTCTCCAACACGGTGACATGTTCCCCCATTCTGGCACGGACTTGGACGGCATGGAACATACAGATCTTCACAGTGTCTTCCAGTATAACGTTCAGGACACTCACATCTGTGTACACCAAATGCCAAAATCATTTTGCATGAAATTCTATCAATGACTACCAATAGATTGTTCAAGAATGAGTGAAATGTTGCTTAATGTCTGTGTGGACAGTGTTTCAACCATACCCAGATGACAAATTGTTCAAAATGAGTGAAATGTTGCTTAATGTCTGTGTGGACAGTGTTTCAACCATACCCAGATGACAAATTGTTCAAAATGAGT
>JAUELE010016438.1:0-16679 GCA_031471655.1 Diodora aspera
CATGGGTCTAACGTAGATTCGACCATGATTTTTGACCAATCAGAAACGAGCAAACTTAAATGTCATGGTACAATTTAGCTTAATCACTAGTAGCGAACAACAAGATAAGTTCATATACATTCAAATGGGGCTTCAATGCTCTTTTTAACAGTCTACTGTTATATCCCTCGCAACTGTTGTTGGTTCTCGGAGTTTAGTGACTTCCCACCTCATTAACAAGTTGTCCCGCGCTGGCCCCTCACTTTGCTCATTACATAATATACCGAGGGGCAACTCCGGGATGTTACCGATAGAATAGGGCCTCAGTAACTTAGGGCTGTAGCCCCACTTGCCCCCGCTGGCACTACCCTTGCTTTTGAACTATCTTGCTGAACTTTAATGTGCATCCTGCAGGTGCGTTATGACCGAAATATTGTCCCCTGCAATGTAAAATATTACCTGGATGGAGTTGTTGATGTATTGTTGGTGATGCTGATGTTTTGGTTGTTGCAGATCGTCCGCGAAGTGGAGCTACAGAAGGATCTCAAGCAAAAACATGTCGTGGAATTCCACAGTTACTTTGAGGACAATGAAAATGTCTACATCATCTTGGAAAACTGCAGTCGAAAGGTAGGTTTGCTAAAATTTGTTGATGTTTCCTATTTCTGTTTTTCTTTTGTTTATTTACAACGTGTCATGTTTAACATAGGTGATATCGACTTCGACAAACTCTGTAACATCAACAGAATGGTTTCACCAGCTGAATTCTTTCATCAACTAGATGTCTTCTACAACTGGAGTAACGGCCACTGATTCACTGGCGACGTACAATGATCAGTGTGTGCTTGCGCGTGTGTCTGTTTACTTTGACTATACACATAATATATTTAATTTGGACATTCTGAGTACTGCGACACAAAAGGACATATTCTCGACACTTCGTAAAGCAAAGAAAATTCATAAGTATATTAGGAAACCCCGTAAATGCTATTAAAGATGTTCAGAAGACCTTTCGAATGCGCAGTTACCAACGTCTCGACAATGTAGTCCGTTGATGTGAAAATAAATATCCACTCACTTCTATTTGGCAACTGCCAAGTCGGAAGTAAGCATTGGACAATTTTCAGAATCCGGCGAAACAAATTTTCAGACAACGGTGAAGATCTCACTGGGTGTGTTTGTATACCGATTAGTTGTATGTGATTCAGTGTGAATGTGCAGTTCGCGTGGCCTTTTTAAGTGAACAGGTCTTAATATTGACCAGCCAAAGCTGCCGGCACCATCTGCATTGCTTCGCAGCCTAGGAAATGTTCGAATATCGAATCAGGAAGCAAGAAAGAGTGCATTTTCTGACGTAACTGTAGAAGGTTTCGATGTCGCTCTAACCTCCGCTTTGTCAATTTGGCTCAAGTGTAATGTTACAGTCCTTCTTTGCCGAGGATCACTTCGTGTGTACAGCTGCAGCAGCCAGGCAGGGGTTTTTTCACATTCAGAAACGACTCTAATCCGAATGAACACAGACGACAATTTCGGCGGTTTGATGTGGACGGATAGTCGACTAGGATTGGACCAAACGGACGCTGGTTACGTCACGGGCACACCTGCTTTGTGTGAAGAGATTGCCAACATTACAAAATGGTTGCTCTTCTTGACATCGTGTCTTCGTGTGAGCAGACGACAGTTTGAAAATTGGACTCAAAAGGTTCTTTCTAAACAGAACACGTTTGATTGTTTAATGCATTGAATAGGTAGTGACGCAGATGAAACAATCGAAGATTCTTTCTATTTTGTCGTCGTATATTTAAGAATGTATCACTGGACGGCTCACTTTTGTTCAGTCATTAAACGTTGCGGATATGTGATGATGCATCGGAGGGATTGCCACGTTCAACAGGAACCACTTGCTCACTTCAAGGTTTTCCGATTACTTCGGAGGTGCTGCAGTAGATTTTTGTCAAGACACTAAGGCTGTAATGTTCCTCAAATATATGTAAAATCAGAGGAAGATTATTATTCCTTGGACTACATATGTTGAGGCAGGGCCAAGCAGAGATGGCTACAGTAGAGTAAGATGTTCAGTTGCTGTGCCTTGACAAAAGTCTAGTGCTGCAGAACCAGGTTTAAAGCTAGTGAGGGACTGATATCGTATAAGAAAACTTGAGATTTATGTTCAGAGAATATATTGCACAGTTCATATAAAATATCGACTTCAGCTATATATACCTTCAAAAGGATTCGTGCCCCTATGTAAATACCAAAATCACGTGTAGTTCTGAATGTCCCTTCTGAAAATATATATATGCAAACCGGCAAACGGTTCAAAAAGCGGGACATAAGTGAAAGCAACAGATCCAAATTTCAGTTGCCCTTGACAGATGCTTACACACAAGAAGTGTATTAAACAGTATCACTGCTAATTGCGATCCATCTATATCTTTGTACAAACGCGCAATGGCCGAACAATATGCCAGCCTTGGCGGCTGTGGTTCGAACCTCGCTTGGGCACCTCACTTTCAGCCCGGAGAGACCGGAGCCCATGCAACACCAACGTGATGTTGGTGAGAACCTGGTGGTGCGGCTTAAAGATAGCCGAAAACCACGTAAAACCCTAAATCACTTACTCACTAGACTACATAATATTATTTCGATATAAATAATTTATCAGGACATACCCGGCTGAATCCAACACCTCTGAAAAGCACAAAGAAAGCTACCCTACGAGTATTAAAATCAATTAACCCAGTAACACAATTCAATACAATCACAGATAAAGTGGATTCATCGGTCATTGTTCGTTAAGTCCTATATGCTTAACCTAATTGTATCCATGCTAGCTGTTTTGTCGTCATTATATCGAGTTCAGTTTTTTTATGAACCAAGCCGCTCGAGGTCGCTTGGGTCTGCATGAGAGCTCCTGAGGGATTGCACATGATGAAAATGACGAGTTGTACATTTAATATTTATGTGCAAGGGTTGATTGGGCCATGCACATGATTTCGCGGCGTCTTTAAGCACAAAAGGGTTCAGAAAGGCGATAACAGACCCTTAAATATATCTGCCCAAAAGAAATCCGTTCTAGTTGTGTGTCTAGAAGGTCTGGGCCAGTTTTACAAAACGTCGTAACCGTAAACGGAACTGTACACCAGTCGTAAGTCTCAGTCGTAAAAGTACACTTACGATTTTTTGTGAAACTGGACCCTGTTCTTTGTCTCATGTTTGGGCCTGATTTGTCGGTGTCAGTTCGCAGGTTTCACCGCTTCAAATCATTGAGTTTCTCGCATGTGAGAGGTTTTTTCTATAACTTAAACATCGCTGAAACACATGCAAATAGCCAGTAACGAAACTTATCTTAACCCAAAGAAATTACCAGTATCATATTTGAGCACTTTTTAATCAGCTCATGAAATTAATCAAAACTCTGTTCATTTAACCTTGTGTACCAAAAACGTCTATTGTATCATATATCATACAGTTCTTCCATCTACCGTACCTTTTTAAGTTTATTTTTGACAAAGTAACATATTTTTCATTCAGCTTTTTCATGTTCAGACTTTCTATGGCTAAATATTCGCAGACATAATGCACATTGTGCAAGCTTGTAGTTAATACATTTTACATTGTGCTTAAGTACAAAACACGTACTTAATAATTGCCTTCGTCACGTGATTCAATGAAAAATGAAGTGCACTTGCCCTTGATTATGACATTATTGAGAAGAGACTAAATTACTTCGCTCTTAAACGTTTAGCGGTAGGCATGGGAACCGACGACCCTTGAGAAGCCCTTGTGAAAGTTTGCTACATATATCATTTACTTTACAGCTGTTTAAAAGCATCAGCCACTAGGGGTCGCTTGTTAGAACTGTTATGGCTGTAATTACCCCCCTCTGCCTCGTACACAACCCCGTTTGAGACCCTTCACGCATGGCTGCACACAGGGGAAGGGCTCGCTCGGCTGGATACCCATTCTACTACGTTGATGACGCTCCCATCGCCTGAGTCAGCGCTTTGTGGCAAGGGAATTAGATTTAATGTCAAGTGTCTTCTCAACAGGAGGGCAAGGACAGCTGTGGACAGTGGTCAAGCATGTAGTGGACACTCCAAGAACACGTTATATCTAGTGCATCAATCAACTCTCAACGACCAGGGTGCAGGAGAGCGTAGTGACAGCTAGACAACTTAATCAGCAATAATTTGGTTGTGGTTCGTGGATTCGAGTCCTGATCGAAATGTTAATGTAACTGAAAGATTACCGAAAGTCACGTTACAAACACAAAACAGTCTTCACAATCACTCCTCCTGATTGATTTTAAGTCCATAACAAAAACATTGGGCGCAACTAGTTGTACCAAACATTGTAGATTAGTTTGTGAAATGAATCAATTTCAGTAGTAAAACATGTAAGAAACCAACAAATACTTTTTGTTCGAGACTTTTGGCAGAAAAATCTTAAGTCTAATCTTTATCCTTTGACATACAAGTTTACACCGTGCCTGGTTTGGCAACGAAAAACGTTATCTCAGCTCCAGCCTTGAGTGAGATTTAGCTTCACAGAAACAATGTATCAAGAAAAAAAGTTGAAAAGAACCTGCGACAACTCGGAGAGAACAGTTACTAGTCTCGAGTCCCAGACTGTAGTTCAGTCTCCTTTCCACATAGAGGATGTATAGTGTCCAGCATGTTACATAATGAAAATACAGTCTAGATTACTATGGATAAGGGATAAGCTTGTCACAGGGGCTCCTTTTAGCTATTTTGTATATTTAGTCGAAATTGTCATATTTGCATTAAAAAATCTTTTCGGACTAGGGCCGAAGCTAGGTTACATAAATTTTAACCTGCGAAGATACACTGCCGGGCGAAAGAAACGATACCAAACGATTTCAGTTATTTTCCCTTACGTCGTTATGTCATAGCTGATCAAAATGATGCTTGGATTTCAACGGGTGTAATTTGATTCACGTCGTTGATAAAACTTCCTTATCTCGAAGGGATATATCTTGCATATCCAACGTGATTGTGAAGTTTTTCAGTAGTCTCCCAACATCTCGGTTTCGTTTCTTTTGCCCGGCAGTATAGTTCACACTCAACGTATTTAGATAATATCTGGTATTTTGCATGCGCTGCGCATATTTCTAATTGCGGTGATTTTTGTGGCGGTAATGCGACGTAGACTTATAATAACGTATATTATATGACCTGGGAGTGGTGGCGTTTGACAAATCTATCCCGTCACACACATGAGTTGTCTGCCCCTGGAGCCACTAACCACACTGAATTTTACTGGTTTGAAACAATACACTTATATGGCAGGAATGCGTGCACGAAAACCTAGGGGATAATACCTAGAAGGAAATATGTTTGGTCACGTGACGTCGAAACAAAGACATCGGGCGAAACATTGAATAATGGCTATTTATAGACGCTCGCGTTGAACTTTACCTAGCGTGACGGAATTGCCCAATACGTTTTGCACAATACACACTGGCCCGATATAATTTCCACTGCATGTTTCAATAAAGACTTAATAATAATAAAAATATATTGACAAATATGACTCAGTGTTTCAATATGTGGGCTTCGTTTTAAAATGGACCTCGGTCGATTCTCCAACTGTGGGAAAAAATCTCCACTCATTTTCATCATCATATTTCGGGACATTCACACGAACATTTTCAATAATGACATTGTAAAGTTATGAGTTTTGAAAGTTTCTCTGTTTCTCTCGTAGTTCCGCTCTGCTTCTCGCCTGGATTGTATTTAAAACTCTGTGTACTCATGCGAGCTGTACGATAAAGTAAATATTGTACATAAAAATATAAAGTAGTCCAGACGCGTTTGCGAAACAGAGTAATAACCAGTCAGCGTTATTACAAAATGCCGCTAGGCTTAATTCAGGTTTCTAGGTACGCGATTGTGAAGAATTGTCATTCCAAAACAAGGACTGCGTTGTCGACTTGATTTCGAATGCATGTTGTTTGCACGAGGGGTTGGAAAGTTACTGCTTAACTCTCGTCTACCGACTCTTGCAAGTTGGCAAAAACCTAAGATAGATCGATCTTAGACTAACATTTAGTCCCACAAATATTAATCTACAAAAAAATTACTTACAATAATAAAATCACTTGCTAAATATCTGTGTATGCTTTATGGTCTGGGAGACGGACTAGATCGATATATTTAGACTGAAAGGCTGAGAAACGGCATCTCGTGTGGTGCCGTGTTTTAGCTAATTCGTTTATGCTGAAAAGGTTAACAGGGCAAAATCGGAGAGTTGTGGTCAAATTTGTTTCAACTGGTTAATTGATTTGTCAACAAAAAATTGTCTTGCTATCGAGAAAGGTCTCTCCAATTAGATGCGTACACGTGTATGGCTCCTTACGTTGTCAGAACATGGCCCCACTGACACCATGGCTGTCCTACAAGGCACCAAGACGTTAGCCTAACATTTAGTCCCAGAAATATTAATCTACAAAAATATTAAAATACTAAAACCAAAAAGGAGCCCAGCGATATTCGTAATTTCAGGCCTAAAGCTGAGAAATTCCTAGACTTGCTAAATATCTAGATTTGGGCAGGCTCCATTATCGTTGTATGCTTTAGGGTCTGGGCGACAGACTAGCTTTACCCGTGTATTCTGTTACTACATAAAATGTAAGAATACTGTATTCTGCTGTTGATGTGCATTTTGTCATCGCATGTGACTTGGTGTGCATATTGTGAGTGTATTGCATTCCAGTGGTCATTAGCTTTCAAGCTTGACTAAGTCCTTCCACACAATAAATCCAAGCATATTGGTGTATCAGTGAATGAAGTGTCACAACAAGAATCTTATACAGTCGTTTAGGCAGTTTCAGTGAGAAGCAAATGAGTCCCTGCATGGGACCAACTTGTAATTTCATGGGAGACAACAGTGTCATCGTTCAGTGTGTTCATGGACATGACTGGACTGCATTGATGTGGACAGAGATTATTGACCATCTCCTCCTCCCTGTGAGCCTAATTATCATCATTGTTCAGATTGAATGCCCTGTGGAGGGCTGGACAGGGTCCACTTGACTGGTCACTGCACTATTATTATATCCTCAGTACTTTGATTCTCTTAAAAGGCAAAGCTGTCTTGGTGTTGGCTGATTCTTGACCAAATCTGAGTGTGACTGCCCATGTCCACTTGACTTGCCCATGATTAATGTTTCTCAGGGTAATCACATTACTATAACTCTATCAAGTTATTACACATTTTTCTGAGAGTTATGAATCATGGGCCTAGGTTATTATCAGAATTAAATAGATTTATTAAGATGCATTTGACATCCTGGGAACTGAGACATGTTAATTTTCGTTCAATTTCGATACATGCTCCAGAAAGCTAAAATAGGTCTGGTGCTATCTGTGTAAAATAAAAACACCAAAGTCATAAACTGTAATATGTTGTAAAAGTGTATGCCTAATTCAATAACCCTGTATTCTCTTAGTCCCCGCAGATGCAGCTGGATTTATTTTCTACTTTCAAATAGGCAGCCTCATTCCCAACCTTTTTCTGAGGGTTTACCGAAAAATCTTTTGTTGATTTCTCTTTCCGAATAAACTGAGCGTCATGGTTGAAATATTACCCCCTGCTACGTTAAATCACATTCACTCACTCACTCTTTCCGAATATGAGCCAAATGCATTTATTTTCAAGTGTATCGTTTCCGAAGGTTTACAAATATTTTCAAGACTGTTGAAAATATCGGAATGCATTTTTCCTATTTTATGGCATGGGGTTCCAAAAATAAGTGAGGGTATTCAAAAGGCAGTAAAACTTACATACATAATACATTTTGTGTATTATTCAAGGTATGTACATAATTTTATCGTTACATAAGGTTTTTTTTAAGAAAACACAGTTTGATCTCATATCCAACTTGAAGAGATGTTGTGCTTATCGCAGAAGCAGAATTGAAACTTTTTGACCAGAAACTATTTTTGAATGATTTTTTTAATCTTAATTTTAGAAAAAGCAGAAGAGTATCACATGTAATTATCTCTTCTTTCAACATTCTGCTGTAATAACACATTTCCTTATTTTATCAGTGATGTGTTTATTTCAGAGTGAGAGCATGGTAGGCTTGAGCCTATTTTCCACACAACTGGCAAGTTGAACCTTTCATATCCTGTTTACATCTGGAAGATGATATAACAGGTGAAGCCTGTTTGGAAAGAGGGATAAAATAATTAGAGAGGAAACAGACCTCCTTCCTGACTAGCAGTGGTCAGATTGCCTTGTTATTCTTGACCAGTTATGAACCCCACAGGATCCACCTTAAACCCCACAGATTCTCATCACCTTACCCTGGGGCATTATCAGAGTTTAGCTTCTGATTTGTGGCTGATACAAACCGGGAGTGACATAAGAAATTTGCGCTTTATCTGTGTAGTAATCACATTTCAATGATGACCAGCTGGGTGAAGCTGGATAATGATCAGGTACTGTTGTATACCTGCTTCTTGCTCACCTCGCTGACTGAAGGTAATGACTTGACACTGACATCACCTGAACAAGAACACACTGGTTGTACACACACACCCACACACATATATAACAGGATTTGTGTGATTTACTGCTTGGCACAGTGCTGTCTTGAACGAGCACCTGTTTGAATTATCACACTTGGTTGTTGTAATAGGACATTAAAGTAATGAGTAGTTGGTATTAGGTGTTGACAGATAATGGTTTTGTAGTAATCAATGATAGCTGTGTGTCTATGGGAAAAGATCCCCTGGAAAGGCCTAGATTACTGGATCTGATCTGAAATGAGGCAGTACATATCAAATGTCACAAGTTAATCTGTGGAATAAATTTGGCTTATGAAGCCAAGTTAGTTTCAATATTGTTTGTTTCCCCATGTAAAGTAATTTACCATTGCTGTGGTCTATCATCATCATCATTGTCATTGTTTTGTTATTATTTACATTTATTTGGACATTTTTCAACAAAACTGCTTGAAATAAGTGAAACTATGTGTGGGTTTTCCAAAAATCCAATTATCCAATACAAAAGAAAAAATATAACGTCGAGATCATCAAAGCAAGTGAACTCACTGCCAATCATATTTCCACCAGACCGTTCTGATGAGGGATTTTTTATGCACCAGGGTAGCAGGTTTAAATACTGTTGACACAGGTTCATCAGTTTGTCATAGCAGGCTTTGAAGACTGAAGCATGTGCAATCGCCATTAACAAGATCAAGCAATATTGAGTCATGAGCTGGACCTCATCCTGCTGATAGTCCAATTTTATGTGACTTGTGGAAGGGATTTATTGAAGTGATCATGTTCTTGTTTGCACAGCCATTGATGACTAATGTTTGGCATTGTGAGGGGGGACTGCATGATGGGCTGACCAATTAGCCAGTGGTCAGGATTGAAGCTGATTCTCCAGACTGGACATGGTGTCAGCTTAAGGAGAAGGATTATGTGCTGCATAATGCAAAGATGTTTTGAGAGACAGAAGATGGCTATTGATTCTAGTCATATTGATCAAAATGTGCTAGATTGCTTCAAACATAGAAATAGATGTTCATTCAGTCTGTTATCTTTGGTTGCTACACTTCCTCACTACACTCTAGGATGGTGGGGGGGACGGGGGTCAGTGCTTACTGCATTCTGGCAGTAATCCATCTGCCATGATTCGCACAGATCCATGTTCAAATTTGCGACAGAGTTGAACAATCAAGTTAAATGATGTCATCAAATAGCTGAAAGATTCTGAGAGGTGAAAAATTAAGTCATTCTCTTTTGGTTTGATTTCTTTCTTGATTTGTTTGCTACCATAACACTTGGCTCACTGGCACTACTGAACTGTTAGTATTGTTCAGTTTGTTTCTCAGTTTGTGCTCTGTGTATACCGGTTTATGTCTCCCATTCAGTATAATCTTTTATGAATCAGTTCGTTAGGTGCTGTGTGATATAATATAGTAAATGTAGTACCTGCTGTGGAATGTGGTTAACCTAGTTTCTCACTCCCCGCTGGTTACTATCAACTCTCATTTGTTAGCTGGGACATTCCAGAATGCAGTCTTCCATACTGATAGACAGAGATTAAAAGCAGCATGAAATGGATTGTTTAATATTGATATTTCATTAATCTAGTTTCCAATTTATTGCATGGCCACATGTGTCTGTGTCAGGAAAATGACAATTCTACACTTGAATTGATGCTGTCTTAAGGACAAAACGATTTCTCCAGGCTTCGTGTCAGACGTTGAAGAATGGGAATTTGAGACACTGGAAGTGCCGGTCATGATTAGACATGTAATTCTGCAAGAACCATGATTAGAAATTCTGAAGTTAGGCCGAGGAATTAGATAAGCTTGAGACCAGTCATTTTCATGCATTAAGTGGCAGAAACCGTATTACTGAAGACTTGAATGTAGAATTGGAATGGCAATATTTATTCTCATTGTATGTGTGCAGATATTGCGGACATCATCTGATGCTACATTGTTTGTGCTCCAACAAGTTTGAATTTATTACACTGTGTTTTGGTGGATTAATAATTCCTTGTGCATGCTTTCAAACATATATATATACACATGTACATTTAAGTTATAACTACAGTTTTCCCTGTGGGGTTCCCAGGAATAGAATAGGGCCCCAGTATCCTCATGCTTGATGTATGAGCCGATCCAAATGGGGACCTTTTGCTTTCACTTTCTTACTATGAATCCTGTGATGTCCTTTTTCTGTGATGTGCATCTTGTACATTACATTGCTCTATGGCTGAAATATTGCCCCCTGCAATGTAAAAATCCATCTTACTCACTCACTTTAACTACAGTTTGTATCAGTTGTGTCACATCAAAAAGCAAGGTAACTGCCAATCTATGTCTTCATTCTTTTGATAATTTAGAATTTGAGATATATGGAACATTTAGATTAAAATCCATCATTTAAACAGTTTTTTTAAAAAAGAAAATGAAATTAAGATATTTTTACCTTCAAAATTTTAAGGAATCCAGATGAATTCCAGATGTTGACTCAAAAAGGTGGATTAGGTTTGCTTTTAAACTTGTGAACTCGGGGAACTTTCAGTGGGTAAATAGTGGGGAGTGTGTAAATCATTTTTATGGAGCCTGATAGTATCACTCCATCTGTGGTGTAACATCAGTCTGGGGTTCAGTAGTCTGGCGCTCATTGTGCGAGACCTTGTATTGCTTGTGTCAGGTATCTGCTTTGTTGTGCACAGAAAAGAAACTCAAATTAAAAGGTCTGTCCACGTGTGAGTTTGTTCAACTTGCATTATTGTGAAATTCTATGGAGTGATGCTTATCACAGTGTTATTAGTTATTTGGTTATTTATGTTGATGAAAACTTAGTGGTGAGGTTGTTTTTTATGGGCTACATGAGTGAGTGGCG
Organism: Diodora aspera; assembly: GCA_031471655.1. Taxonomy (NCBI): domain Eukaryota; kingdom Metazoa; phylum Mollusca; class Gastropoda; order Lepetellida; family Fissurellidae; genus Diodora; species Diodora aspera. The sequence continues at coordinate 11,379 of JAUELE010016438.1, forward strand.
ACCATATGGCACAAGGATAAGGTTACCTGCCTTTATTCACTAGATGATCTTGACATGCAACATTTATTACAAAGTTTCATTATACGAATGCAGACGAACAGAAGAAAGAATGATATGAACAGTAGACTATTTTAATGCGAACTGTAAACCAGTAAATTGAATTGATGAGAACTCGAAACAACCTACTCGGGGCAGATGAATGATGTTAATGAAAGTCTGTACAAAGTCAGTCAGGCACTGATCATTCTTGGGCCTCATTTGGAAAGGAAGAGAGAGACAAGATAATTTTCAGTCTCTCTATTGAAAAACCTCTTAATTAAAGGTAGGGCGCAGTGGTTACCGCACTAGACTCACAATCGAAAGGTTCCGAGTTCGAATCCTGCCCGGGTCGCTGTCGTGTTGCTCGGAGATGGGAGCTCCCTTGAACTACCATGACGATATGGTTGAACAATTACCGAAAGTCAGTTAATCAAGAGTCACTCACTCACTTAATTATAGGTTGTTGCACAGTCTGATCAAAGTGATATCATACCTATTTCAAGTGAGTAGTGCCACTGGTGGTCAGCATTTAGGTCATGAGGGTTGGTATGTCATCAACAGATAGGTAGGTAACAGAATATAATGTCAAAAGCCTATTTGAGATATTTTGATTGTAAGATAACAACTGGAGTATTCATCTTGTTGAAAACTATGCATTTTCCATGCTGAGTGGATGCCTGCAGCCATTAAGTCTAGGACAGTTAGCAGTTGAGTCAGTGCACTTCACACACTCGCTAGATTAGCTTTGGGTGAAATTGGCAATGCCCATTCTTCAGGCTATGCAGGCTTCTTAAAAGGGATGGAAGTGACATGATCTGAAATGAACAACTAGCCCTGCTGGACTGATAGGGCTGGGTTGTACTCTCTCCCTTGGCTGTAGTCACATGACTCAGTCAAATTTAATTACACTATCCATCAAAATCATAATTACATTGGTAGCACTGGATTGAGATGTTCACTGAATTTAACAGAATCGCAGAACCCTGACAAAAGGTTGTGTCTTCAAAGGTGTGATTTATTTTCACCTTTTTGTTGGCTTCTGTGTTTGTACAAAGATATTGTTCATCAGGATTATTGCTGTACAACGACTTCATCTTCCATTCTTGTAACTCTGCAAGTCAAACTTTTTCAACATGCCTGACCTCATGTGACATTAAAAATTCCTCACTTAAATTGCTATTTGTGTTTAAGTATCGGTTTAAATTTTTTAAAAACATGTTTTAGACATTATTAAATGATGGTGAAATCTGAATCTGGTTACTTAAATTATGTGAATGAAATGTTTCAGTTTGTAAACATGCATTGTCATGGTTTTCCCGATTATTTCTCATTTTCATTTAGGCTTGCAGTAACCTGATAAACCCAGGCATGTGGTCATGTTAGATTAAGCCCTGCTTTTGATGAAAACCAACATTGTCCTCTTTTCCTATTTAGTTGGAGTGGTATAGATTTCAACTTTTTGTTTGTGGAACATGCTTAACTGAAATTTGTGTCTCAAGGAAATTCTGATCACACACAGGCCAGTGTACCCCAATACCCTTGTACGAGTGTGAGTGGATTATTGATTACTGCACTCATGCACTTGCATCGGGGAGGAAGGGGTTTTGCGTTTACCCTTCAACCCATGTAAGTTTTCTGGACAGAGTAGTTAACTCAGTAATTATATGAACCATGGGGAGGGTTCACATCAATCTGGGTCAAGTTTCAGTATCCTCATGCTTGCCGTAAGAGCCGTCTAAAACTAGGATCTTTTGCTTTCTCTTTCTTACTATGGATCCTGTGTTGTCCCTTTTCCTGATGTGCATCTTGTACATCACATTGCCCTATGGCTGAAATATTGCCCCCTGCAATGTAAAAATCCATTTCACTCACCATTTTCTCTGCAGTTCACGTAAAGTGTTATTAAATCTACTTTCCCGTCTGTCCAACATCTTGATATTTTAGAAAGACATGTAAATGATCCCCGACAGGATTTCAGGGAGTGGTGTTGATTCAGAAGAATAGGGCCCCAGTAAATCATAGCATGTTAAGATGCCAAAAGTAGGGATTTTCTGGGTCTTCCTGGGTGTACATCTTGGACATCGCATGATTATACCTGTGAGATTGCCATGCAATGTGAACCTCGACTCGACAGAAAGAGAAAGCTTGTTTTCTGAGATGCTGTTATATGGTGGCACCTGGCTGGATTGTTTTGTTGTGTTGCCGAAGAATGACATGATTATGATCTGGCTTTTCTTTGTTTCAGAACAAGTCGGAGCCCTCATTTGATGGAGACAAATTCCGACGCAATGACCGGGACGGTTCGCGAAGTAGTGCCAAACCTCCCCATGCCCAGCCTCAGCATATACACAGGACTTCCTCCAACTCCTCCGCGCCAGGGGCTCTTGGTAACTGATATTATATTGAGATATTTCAGTGGCATTTACAGGTGTCATGTAAGATAAATGCAAATTGCTTGTGGATAACACTCCTGGCTATTGTTAGATTTTACCCTGTAATGTTTTAACTCACAACTTGGAAAGTCTGTAAGAATTGCAATTCTGTGAACAGCTGATTTCTAAAATTCAGCTGAGCAGACACAGGGTTCACTTAAAAAAATTTGAAACTTACCTAGAAGTATATATACATACAGGAGACAAAAATATATTTCCGAGACTGTAGTTGTCTACTGAACAGTTGATGTGTTTGCTAAATTGAGGTAGATTACAAAATGCAAATCTAAAGAACATAATATTAAATTCACTCTCTGTCAGTGACAAGGTGGAAATGATTGTTAGATCAATAGCATGAATTGGATGTCTGTACATCATCATGTGTTTATAAGTAAGTGTGGAAAGTTGCTTTGATTTGATTTGAAGTTATTGTTTCACAAATGATATTTACACTAATATGTATGTGATAATTTCTCATCTTGTTTTTGAAAATGTGCAATATGAAAGTTACCAGGTACGTTTATGCAAGGATGCTTTTTGCTTACCCATGTGTATCTCTTTGTAGGGATGCAATCACCCAGGCATAGTCAGAATGTTCTTCCTGATCTCCTTCCCCCACGCACACCCCCACAACCACGTTCCCCACCCACCCCACAGAGACCCCAAGACAAGTCGACATCTGATGAGGTAACATTCTATATGCATGTCAGTTAACACTTGGTCTGGCTCATGGGTGACTGAATTTCAAGCATATAAGTGAGGATGGGCAATAACCTTTGAAAGCTTTATTCACGAAAATCATTATGAACTTATTCACTCTTTTCATATTTAATGATGTTATCAGTCTCTGAGTGAAGTTTAAAAGTGTTATAGTCAAGAAATGATGCTAATGTTTCATTGCCTACACCAGTAAAGGATGTTGAGTTAACTAAGATTTAAGTATTGACAGTTGATGGTTTTTGAAGGTGAGACAAATACAATCCTGTGCTACTTAAACCTTTGTGTTTGTCTTGCACTTATATCAGTATATATATTTAGATGCTATGATTGCTGTACCAACTAATACGAATGTAGATCTCACAAAGGTCTGATTCATCAATTCCCTATTAATGCTAGTCTGTGAAATAAAGCCCAGCCACAAGCTTCTGTTTAATTTCTGTAATAATGGTAAACATCGCATGGACAGAGAGTCTAACTTTTGACACAGGCATGAAGTTTCTACTGAATGGCCAAATTCTTCTTCTTCTTTTTTTGTTTAGAATTTTTAAGTTTAATAGCAGCTGGTTTCATTTGCGTTTGTTAAATTAAGTAAGCTATATATTTATTTAGAAGTTTGTGCAATGTTTAACTGATGACCAATTAAGTGTGATGCTCATTAAGTAAAGTGTTGAATATTCATGTAGCCTCATTTGCAAATTTGTATCAAAGCTAGTAATCATATTGCTGCAGAATTTTGAAACTTGTCAGTGGAATTCAAAGTTTTGATATATTATTTAATTTTGTCTCACATACGAGTTGTTTCACTGACAAGTTTTCTATGTATTGCTTGCTTCATGTATCCAATACTGTATAAGCACTATGTAACCTGTTTGTCACTAGATACATATAGCTCACTGATACAGGTGACATCTCAGTAAGACCGTTTACAAATTATAGTCAAAATTCTGCTAGAAAGTTAAAAGAAACCCAATTGAAATCAGCGTGCAAGGACTCATTTTTACAAGTATATTACTCAGGGCTTGGGTTAGAATAATTGGGAATAATATCTTTAATGCAATTACCTATTACTTTAACAGTAAAGTTTCTAATTATTCTATGATTTTGGTTCTTTGGTGATGGTTAACGGCCTGTATACACGTGACTATATTTTTCTAGTATCGACAGGCGGTGAGTAAACAAACCGGTGGCATGAAACACCAGCGCTCCTTCTCGGCTTTCGGGTTTGGTGCTGGTGGCTCAACTATTGGTTCTGTCTCCTCGCAGCAGAGTCGCCGAGGGTCGCAGATCAACGTCAACGTTACGCCGTCACAGACAACAGAGGCAACTGCAGATACACCGGAGATTCGCAAGTACAAGAAAAGATTTGGATCTGACATTTTATGTGCTGCATTATGGGGTAAGCATCAGACGATGTAGATTTGAAAACAATTCGTAAATATTGTACCTTTGTGGCTTTTGGTTCTAGGCAAGTGTATTCGAACAAGTTGTCTCAGCACAAGTAAATGTGTACTGTAGCAAGCGGTGGTTACAATAGATCGTTCCAGGTGTAACACAAGTAAATGTGTACTGTAGCAAGTGGTGGTACAATAGATCGTTCCAGGTGTAGCACAAGTAAATGTGTACTGTAGCAAGTGGTTGTAACAATAGATCGTTCCAGGTGTAACACAAGTAAATGTGTACTGTAGCAAGTGGTTGAAACAATAGATTGTTCCAGGTTTAGCACAAGTAAATGTGTACTATAGCAAATGGTGGTAACAATAGATCGTTCCTGGTTTAGCACACGTATTACAATAGATCGTTCCTGGTGTAGCACAAGTAAATGTGTACTGTAGCAATTGGTGGTACAATGGATCGTTCCAGGTGTAGCGCAGTTAATATGTACTGTAGCAAGTGGTTGTAACAATAGATCGTTCCTGGTGTAGCGCAGTTAATGTGTACTGTAGCAAGTGGTTGTAACAATAGATTGTTCCAGGTGTAGCACAAGTTAATGTGTACTGTAGCAAGTCGTGGTACAATAGATCCTCTTGGTGTAGCACAAGTAAATGTGTACTGTAGCAAGTGGTGGTACAATAGATCGTTCCAGGTGTAGCACAAGTAAATGTGTACTGTA
>JAUELE010016549.1:0-16678 GCA_031471655.1 Diodora aspera
ATTCTTTGGGCCGTACATGTATTCATAGACATACATATCTTCGAATGTATTTACTTGTAAAAACTAAGCTGGGACAGATTATTCCCTTTAGATTTTGATGTTTTTGGAAACACTTCACTGCTCAAACTCCTTTTGGTGTCGTTCTTAATTGACTTGACCTTTATCGTTCATGACAGTTTGACTAAATATATCATGAGCGCGTCACAGTAAATAAGTTTAATAATAGCTACGGTAATGGTAAATGTAAGTTAATGAAACAAAACGTAATAAAAAATAATACACAGATAAAGTCTGCAACAATCAATCAATTAATAAATAAATAAATAACTAAATAAATAAATTAATAAATAAAAAAAATTAAAAAACAAATTATTATTTTCTTTTTTAAATCTGCCAAGATTCTTGAATTGAACACCTCTTAATTCTTGCTTGGTGTATCACAGACGAATATCAGTGAGTGAAAATGCACTTAATAATATATTGACGTTCGAGAAATTTCAAAGACGACTCAATATCCAATACTTTTTCGAATGAACAAAAAGACAGCATCGTTTGAAATCTTCATTAAGTGGCCCTCTCCTTTGGTCTTACAGGGTAATTCCTATCGCTCATGAATTATGTGTCGTAATACGACTGTTGAGGGGGTAAGCCCCGCGCCGTAAATCACCCATCAGTGTATCAGGCCCCGGGGAAAGGAGACATCATACGCTCCAGTACACCCTAACATTGCGATACAGGCCAGCAGGAAGTCAAAGACATAACACAAGGCATAAATCTGGGTATCATAGTTCAGAAAAAATAATTTATGTCTTTCCCGTTTAAGATTTCTTTGTGATTTCTCAGAGTGCTATGAATAATACATGAGCTTTTTTCGCTGAGTTAATAATTCCAGGCCATCTTTGTTGTAAATTGACGAAAATGTCACATGTCGGCTCAGATTACTTCGCGCAGCATTTGCGACACCAACATGGCTTCTGTCACATGTCCCAATGTAGAGTCACGTGACCAATCAACGTGAAGCGTTGGACGTTCACTTCCCGCGTGTTTAGCATGCGCTTTTTTGACCGTATGTGACGTACATGTCAAGCTAGTTGGTCTCTTGTCATGTCCAAATATGACCACTGATATTTTTGAGGTTTTATAGGATCACCGCCAGTGACGTTTTATTGAAGAAGAACACTTTATGCCGTGACGTTAATAGTATGCGGCAGCCATCAATGTCATTTTCACTCTGGAAATTAGATGTGTATTTATCAAATGACTGATATGGCACGTGTAAATTGAACATATTTTTGCATTTATCTGTCTTGTGAAGATATAATTCCCGTGCAACATGTACACTGTGGTAACAAATCATACGTGAATGCTACCATCTTATTCCACTTTGACATATGTCTGATAAAAATATTGCTCTTTACATCTGTGATACGCATAACAAATATAATTATATTCTGTTGTCAGAGTTTGTAGATGTAGTGCAATTCCTAGAGTCTTACCTTCCGAAAGACAATCTCTGTTAGTTGTAACATCATTTCGTTTAAATATACTTTAGTCCGGTCAATTCCGACATAGATACAAATACAGTGAAATCAAGCACGATCCTGTGTACCGCTTTGCTAAAACTGAATATTTGTTTTAATGCTGTATGCAAAACACATATTTTGTTTTCTACCTTTACTGGTGGTTTGTCGTCACAGCGCCTAATACCTAGTACCCATTTTCAACTGGGCCGATCGGGACGAGTGGAGTAAAGTACCTTGTCCAAGGGTACAACAGCGCTGTGACGGAACTCGTGACATGACCGCATCCAACGGCCAACGTCTGTTGCTCACGGCTTTACACTTTTCATTACACTTTGCAGGAACATTAATCTGCTGGAGACATATTCTGCCACCAGGGGATCACTCCTTTCCAAGGTTCCCGTCTGTCGAACGTGTACGTATCTTCTGTTGTTATGTTATTCGAGCACTATTGCCGAGAAAAGCAACACGCTGGCGGCCATTGATTCCTTAAAGGCAGGCAAAAATATCTTAAATGTGATTTAAACTTCTTCTTGTTATCCTTTTAGGAGTGGTAAAACAATATTTGTCGTGTGCCGACCCCTAGCCTCAGTCTCAACTCCAAGCCTTGGGGCAGGAACGTCCGCAGATAGTTAAGAAAATATTTGTCATAGAGACAAATGATGTATGGACAGCGATGCAACCTTTTAATAACCCGGTAACATCTCCCGGAGCCCTCGTTCAGGGACTGTGATCCTAACCTTGCAAGGACAGGCCAGGTCTTGATTTACTTCAAGTCTAATTATTTGCAGAGGTTCAGGACCATCGCATATCTCCAGGCCTTATGGGTGTTTGAGGATTAAACCAGATCAAAGACAGGCTCAATATTGGCCGTTTGTTTCCCACAACGAGCTTGAATCTTATGTATTTTGACACAAGCCATTCAGTTCAGCCTCGCCAACTGTTCTATTCGATTGAATGCCGGCGCAAACTGCGCTTGGTTGAAACTCCTCGCTACTTTACCAATTTGGTCACAGGTATTGAATGATCTTTGTGATTTAGAACGCTTTTAAGATAATTGAAAAGCGCGCGGTCTTTCTCGCGTTATACTTGCATTATGGAAAAGTATAGAAAAGGGACCGTTCGATTGCAGAGCGAAAGTACGCATACGGTTTTTTCTCTGTTTGAATGATGGTGAAGAGATCGATGCGGGAAGAAAGACGTTGCTTTTCTTCTTTAGGACAACGATCACTGCCGAGACAAGCGGAAAATTGCTCCGTGCGCGTTTGCATTGCTCAAGTCATTTATATGACAATAACCTGACATCACCGTTAGGAGTGGAAACAGAAGAAACCATGTCGTTGCTGGACAGGATGATGATGCGTGAACCTACAAGAAAATCAGTCATCATGAAAGATGACTTCTGAAAAATACTTCCCTTACTTATGATTATACAATTTAATCATGTCAAATTTCCCAATATAATCTTTCGGTTTTATGCCCATAAAATATGATAAGTTTCACCTTTCGAATTTTGACCCCTGACGGCTCATATTTATATACAATTATAACCGCCACAATGTAAAATTGGAGGCAGCTGTCAGCTGGTACGTTTCAGTACACATAATGATTATAAAGTGTGTTTACTGTAAAAAGAAGTGAACTCTATCTAAAGCAGGCCAAAGACTTTAACATATCAGGACCCTGTTTCACAAAGCAATCTTAGCGCTAAGTTGATCGTAAACTCTTAAGGTCAACTTTTTAAACCAAGTTTTAACCTTCACTGCAGTTGATAAAACAGATAAAAGCTGTACAACATGTGCTAAAATCAATCCTGGATTGTGTTGAGAAATATGGACAAATGTTTGTCCCCTTAACTTTCAAATTTACCGAGCCACTAAGATCGCTTTGTAAAACAGAAGCGTTGGTAGACATGCGTTTTCGAAAGGTTTCTGTTGCAATGGAGGGATTCCTGTTCAGGTGATTGGACATGTATAAACTAATGTTGACTGATAATCTGTATCTTGGCAGAAACTTGTTCCTCTTTGCAGACTAGTTCATCTCGAAAGCGGCTACAGCTAGACGCGTCCCTGCTCTCATTGCGTCCACTATTTCTGTCTGGTTTGATCTGCCTGGTTAACAAATTTGTAAGTGTAAGTTCGTATCATTCTACAGAAAGCAAATATGACCATGCGACACAACCGCTAAAAGAACTTCACTAGTTACCTATCAAATAGCTAAACTAGATAGCTACACTTGCCTTCCCTCATTTCGATCATCCCTACCGACTTATTTGTCAGATTTCCTCACCACGTGTTGAACCATACGCGCCTCCGTCTTCTAACGAGAAGTTCTTACAAAGTCCTAAATGCAACTTACAGTGAGCCAGGGAGCACGCTTTCAGCTTCATGCTCCGTCTTTATGGAACTCACTCCCTGCAACTCTATACAATTTGTCCACATTGCCTCAGTTCAAAGTTGAACTAAACCCGACAGATCCATGTGCTTTTCACCCTGGTATTACTGTATCTAGTGATGTGAAGATGTGTGACAAGCGCATGGAGAAATGTACACTGTATAAGGACATGAACTGTTCATTATTATTATTATCTATTTAATACGTTGAATCCATTCGATTGAAAAGAGAGAGAGCGCGAGAGAGCTGTTCTTAAATTGAGTTTATACGATCGATTTATCCATCGATCCATACATACATACATATATACGCAAACACATTTATACGTCTTTACAGATAGAGAGAGAGGAGAGAGAGAATGTTATTCTTGAGTACATACAATCCACCCCCCCCCCCTTCAGTTCATCCATCCATCAATACATACGTGCGCATGTACGTACGCACGCACCCACAAATATCCACATACCGACCAACCTACATATCAATGTACATATAATATATGCTAAGTGAATGATTTCTGCTTCCCGCAGGGTTTGGAAGCTTGGAGAAGTAACAATTCCTCAACACAATGTCATTGTTCTTGTATTCCCCACTGCGAACAAGTACTTTTTTACTTTCGCCTGAACACAAGGACCGCATGGATTCGAATTAATGCAGTCTTTGACTGGTATGGCGTAAGATAAATTAGCATCCTTTAAGGGGCCGCAGCCAGGGACCAGAAAACTAATCAGGGAGCTGACTTCCGGCTGCAGAAGAACCTTACATGCGTTTCCGCTTGAACTCACCACATGGTAAGCGAGAGAAGAAAGGCTCCGCATGCTTTTATCTAAATGAAAAGACAAGATAATTCAGAAGCTGGGTAGTAATTGCATGCATGGAGAAATTACTTCCGCGCCTCGTGAGGCGATCGTCGTAGTGTGTCTGTGCTTGTAGTATTCTGGCCTTACTTTTGTGTCTGACCACAACTAGAAAGGAGTGAGTTTGACTGTCAAATGGACGTGTCCCATCCTGATAAGGCAGAGAATTCAATGCATCTTAATTACACAGTTGCTTTACCAAACAGTTTAACCTTCCCTGCAATGGCATGCAGTCAAAGACTTTTTGTCAATTTTATCCATCGGCTCTAATTAAAGTTTTAAGCTTATTGATTTCTCCAAGAATATGGTACCCCGGGGACTACATCAAAAGCTAACAGGGCGGTGATTTGAGCAGTTCGGATCGTGTACGTGGCGTTTTAACATGTAGTATGTGCTCGCGATAGTCGTGGTCGGCGCTGTCCGGCGCTCCTGGAGCTGAAGATGCTCTGATGTTCAGTTTTAGATCCATTCCTAACGTCTGGGACATATTTCTGGAAGATGAGCAGACGACACGCCTGACATGATGAAACAGCACATCGTTTTCGGAGAAAAGTAACGGCGAGGTGCCGCACTGCCAGGGCAACTATACAACAAAGCAAAACGTTCGCATGTCTGGCTCTCAGTAAGGGATTTCGTCTTTGACTGCACTGTTTGTAACCTGGAGCGGAGGTCAACGTTGTATACCAAAGAAAGTTAATCAATTGACGTTTACGCCTGCAAACTTAAAGTGGCATGACAGTAGCCGTTTGTCAAGACTTCTAGTCTGTTCCCTATAAATTCAGATAAGATAAAGGGCTTAGAGAGAAGGAAGTATGCAACGACAGGAATAGATCTACTGCAATGGCACTACATACAGAAGCAGTCATAAATAGAGCAGAGTAGTATTAGGGTGTGATGACGTTCAGCTTCCTGATTCCTGACTTAGTGTCATTTAAATGGTTAGGTGGGAGAATAGGTAATGTAGCTGAAGGGGCTATAACTTGGTGTGGTATTGTAACATTTTACATAATGATAATAAACGCTCATGAATATAGTGCCTCGCCCTTATCGCTGCATGCTCGAGAGCACAGAAGCAGTCATTTCTACACGGTTATGTTAACATTGTACATTCAGTGACTTTCTCATTTCCTTTAGAACCTTGACGTTTGCATGCCAAGCACAGAAGATTTATATTCCCAAATCCAACACTACCTATCGGGTACCCAATTACAACTGGGACGACAACGTGATGGCTGAATCACTTGTTCAAGAAGGAAACACCAGGAATTGACAGTGTCTCAGTGTGAGGCAGGACACACCCTTGAAGGGTCGAGAGCTTTACAACCCGCGCCTCACCCATGATTCATCCAACGACTACTGGCGCTTAACGTCACTCATACCTGCTCAAGTTTATGACCAGCATGTACTTCACTAGACAACAACCCACTAAATATTTGGCGCACGTGGTCTTCACCCTCATTTATTACGACCATCGTGAAGTCAAATAACCTTGCAAAGAAATGTAGGGATCAGGTTTGTTCTCTCCGTTCCCCCACAATATCTTAAACACCTTTTCATTGCTACGCAATTTCACACTACGCAATAGAAGACCATCCTGATCAAGGAGTTCAAATTGACTAGGCTTTGACTCAGGGTCAAATCTATTTTTATTAAAGTTTTTGTGTTCTGTTATTCCAACCCAAGCCGCCTAGATTTTACAGTACATACATATCGGACGACCTCCACTTTAATCTACAACAAACGCATTGGTGATATTATGATGGCTATTTATTCAACGAATTGAACGCATGATACCGAGAGGGTATTAAAACCCCATTATAATACACAAAGACACTGAAATGCACCTGGTAATTATGGAATAGTTTGCCGCGATATTTCATTGTTTGAAGAGAGGCTACCTTGATTTTAGATGGGGTATTGAGTTACAACATCCAAGCACCAAAGCACAGAGCAAACATACGGACAGATCAGCAATTGTTCTTAGCGTGGACAGCCATGAAGAGTTTTGATTTCGCCTATTGTTCGTCCCTGGTGTTCTCTGATGGAAACGTTAACGGCGTGAAGCCGGGCTGTTTTGCTTCATTATCGAGCTCCAAGAAATCATTTGGACAGTCTTAACTAACAGAGCAAGAGAAGGATTTGGAACGTTTCCTTTAACCAGAGGCACTGGTACGTAAAAACGGCAAGGTTTTATGACGTGGAGGTTTTTATTGGGGTCCCATATGGGTCGTAGACAAGGAACGTATTACACAGATTCGCAGTCATTACGACGCGAAAAAATAATCGAGTGGCAAATATCACTGCATTGGGAAGGAAGGTAACATATTGCTGCATTGCAAGCCGTGAATTTATGCATCGTAACCGTTGCTGCATACCCTTGTCGATGCCGTGGAGCGAGAATTTAGACAGCTTGGAGTGATTGATGGTGTTGGGAAAATTGGGGCCGGCCAAAGCGGTGTTATGATATAGCTGGGCTTGATGTGTATTCATCAAACTCGATGTTCGATGTAATTCAATTGCTTATAATCAATATATATTCCACCTTTTGTATTCATGACAGTGCATCGACTCTGATCTCCTCTGACACTGGGCTGTGATAACACATAAACATTCCGGATCTGCTTCCTATATTTTTATATCCGGAAGCCAGATCCGCAGTCAATGGCTACACGATTTGCATGAAAATGTTTAATTGTTCTCCCTTCATCACATCGTTTTTGTTTTCTCAGATAATAATAATTCACTGCATTTAAAGAAGGCATTTCTCATGCCTCGATAGTTATGCCAAGCTTTGATGTAAAGTAAGGCAAGTAGTTGTTGGATGAATTTGGAATTGTACTTGCTGACGTTCCAATCTCGGTCGACGACTTCAGATACAATGAAGTGACATGAACGACCGAAACCGATGATGTCCGAATGCATGAGTCGATTGCCCTGGCTACCAAAGGTTGCTCATGAGGCTCCTGAAATGTTTTTATACCCTCCTGCCAATCTTGGAAGCTGTTTTCAAGCAAACAGGAACGGTGGCAATAAAATAACGGCTATTATGTAAAGTGATTGATGAGGGAGTCGGAGAAATCATTGTTAATTCATGTATTGGCATTCATTATGCCGGTTCAAGCCAAAGTTCGCCATCATCTGTTGAAAGAGAAGCAATTATGACAAGTCGATTGTGCTCTTGTGTCAAAGCCTGTAGATCGATCCAACTTGAGAGGCCTTTACAGAAATGTTAAAATACGAATTTCATTTAACTTTAACAACAATAACTTCATTGCCGTCCTCAGACATTAAGTATTCAACTTTATAGATTTCCTATACGCTCTCCAATCACATCTATTACGTAGTAGTATGGTTGAACATTGAATAATGCGCAAATGTCCCTTATGTTCTGAATTATGAAATACTTTATTATACATGTGTTATTCTTTCCATATCTGTTGTAGAATATTAAAACAACATGAATATAAAGCATGAAGTACACATGTTCAAACAGTTCACAGGGAATCATTCAAAATTTACGCTATATTATGTTTGGAATGATACATATTGAACAGGAATCAGAAGAAAAGATGCATCTGTTAAGATAGCATCATTAGAACTGTGAACTGGATTATATGTTTCGAAGGAACAGTTGGCGGAAGCATGAACTACTGTTCAAACGTTTCAGGTTTGATCATTCCAAGTATAATTACAAAAGAGACCATTTTGCATTACATGTTTGATTTGCACAAATTAACAGTTGTTGTGTACAACTCAATACAGATGGAAAGGGATAAAGGAACGTTTCGTAAGAAAAACTGTTACGAGAAATATCCCATCGAGTTTTCTACGTTGATGTCAAAGGTTCACCCGAGCAATGAAAGACACACCAGAAATCCACAGTTCACGTATTGCACATTCACATATGCAAGATGTTCAAAATGCATTGCCAGTGAAGCAGTATACCTCAAATATACATTTGCCCCCTTATTCTTTCTATCAGTTAAATCATGTTGGCGATCCTGAAAATGCTTTTTCGTCTCTAAGGCGTATTTATCATGTCCTGACCAGTGTTGCTAATTTCGAACACGCTCAGTTCATTGCAGGATTAAAGACAACGTCACTAGGCCTATATATAATATTCAAAAGAAGTTAAGAGTCAAACCAGATATAAGCATAAACTGATATAATAGATTTTGCTCTTTGAAGGTTTGTTGGAACTTGTTATATGAACATTTTAAAGTTTCCATAACATCTTGTTACTGCTGAAAATTTACCAATTACCTTCATGGTCAGGTGAATATTTAATGCTGAAGGTTATTAAATGTTAGGAAAATTTGCTTCATGTGAAATGTTCCGCAGAATCCTAAATTCATGATGTATCGGCACATGCAGCATTTTCATCTGTTGTTCGTGTGTCATTTTAAACATGTGCACATTGACATGTGACATGTGTGCAAACATGTTATCTTATGAATTTTGGATGCACTGCTTCTTGTAAATAGTGTCATCACTATGTTTGACACTAAAGTTGTTTTGAGCAGTATAGTTGAGAGCGGAATGATTGATACGGTTAAATCTGCGGGCTAAGATTAGTACTAACGAACCAAGTATAATGTGATGATCAGACAGCCCACCGTATCATTACTGCATATAGCAAGAGTAGAGGATTTAAAGACGATGTCGACCCAAATAGAATGCCTAAAGAAGCGCAAAATTATAGTGACCGACTTGGGTGCCTTCTGAAAAATAAAACCGACATAAAAGTACAAATATTAAAAGTTTGGCACATATATGCATCCTCGTGTTCAAAGACAATTCCTTGTTACTACTACACAGTTTCAGCAGTTTTGTGATTTGAGGGATTTACATTTTTCTGAAATGTGTCCTTCGGAAAGTACAAAAACGGTTTCCAAAACATCATTTGACCTTTTGAAGTATTTTTCTTTGCAAAACATCATAATAGCTTCCTGTTCTGACAGGCAGAAACTATTTTCTTTCATCTTACGTAAATTACACCCAATCATAACTTACTCTCAAAATAATAAGACTTTTATGACGGGCTGTCGTTTTACTCTTTGATTTCTCTGCATTTCATTATCCAGCTGATTAGATACAATGTATACTTACTTTGAATAAAGTTCATAAGTAAAGGCTTTGCATCGAGGCCCCTGAGAGGTGACAGCAGATATCCTGATGCATTGGCGATGCGTCAGTTGTAGTTACTGGTGCATTGGCGATGCGTCAGTTGTAGTTACAAGGAGGTTGCGTCTTATTAGAGTGTGTTCATGGCTACCAGGTCTATATTGTTTCCTTCGGTAGGTATCTATGATGAACGTTTACCTCATAACTGAATCATAACACGCACACTGTAATAATGGTATCACGATGTTGTCATACATAGAGGATTTGTAACGAGTGTTTTTGAATATATAAAATATCAACCGAGTCTAAGATAATCGGTATTTGTCGAGCCTTGGCGAGCCTCCGGTAACCTCATTTGCATATACATATTGTAATACGTGTTTATATGTAATGAGCGTATCTAAGGGATATCACGCATAGTTAAATGATAAATCTGGATATCATACTAATTTCTCCTCCTCCCCAGCATCATTATCATCATCATCACCTTCGTTCATTTCTTTCTTCGTCACGTTAAAAAGCCGTGTGGTTGCTATCTCCAACAGGAATCTGAATTTAATTAATGCGATGAACTCGGCAAGCTTAAGTTATACCGGCTAAGATGATTGGTACGCAGAGCTTTAACAGACAACTATGCGAGTAAGTCTGAAACAATTTTTACAAGAACATTTCTCAAAGTAAACTGTGAACCGATCCCAAACTGTATACCTGAAAATGTAATGCAATGCCTCAGAAAAACAAAATATGTCATTGAAGATAACGAAGGTCCCGCTGATATAAAAAAAATATGTAAAGTGAATCAAACTGTGACACTTTCGTTTCTCTTCATGAACTTAACAAATTAAAAGTTACAATACTGATGCAACATTAAATTAAAAACATGCTATAAAAATGTATGTACATCACTGTTCATTAAGTACACGCAATAAATACCAGATCGTGGGCCGAGGTGCTCGTTGAGATGTTTGGACGAAGGATCTGCTTGACATCAGGCTAGCTGATCTACAATGTAGATTGTCTGGGTGTTGTTCACCTCTTTGAATTTTCAAGCTCTCGATCGCAGAGGCATCCTACAGTAACGAATTATACTGTCACGACGTCACGACATTAATATAGGAGTAAACATATGCAACATCATACTGATAATAAACAGAGAGAGGTCTTTGCATGAAGTCGTTTATAACAATTATATAATTGGCAATCCTCGTGACAGCAGAATCGTTGTGGCATGGTTATGTACACCCCCAGCGTCTGTGGTCGCGGCCAATGGCAATTTCCGTATCTACTTGTACAGACGTTTCTAATGGTAAACCAGGTAAAGAATGCTGAAAATCAGAAGCAATGAATATCTTTCTAAACTTATTTTTTAAATTAGAAGCTAAGCTAAGTTTGATTTTTGTGAACAAGGCTAAATTTAAAATTCGTTTGAAATGAATTTTATGATTTAAATAAAATCCATTATGAGACATGCTTTTAGCTTGATAGATAAGAGGGTAAAAGGCTTTAAATAATATTGGAAACAACTTACAGTATGTATGAACTCCCTAGGAAACATACAACATAAGTCGTCAGTAGGAAGGTCAGTTACTGACTCAACACAAGGGTTCGCTCTGGCTCACAGAGAAAAACTCGTCGATAAAGTGATGGTAACTGGCAACTTGAGCTAACATATTATACACTCCCCCGGAAGTTGGCGAATGTTGTGGACCGTTCATTGTTTTAACCACTAAGGTAATAGCGTGCGCAGGCACACGAGTGCGGACACTATAAAATGTATTATTATTATTATTATTATCATTACCTAAATAGATACTCATTTACACTCCTGGGTAAAAAAAGCTGTTTTTGACATGATGGCAAGATACCATTACCACCACTTTCACAGAGTACATTTTAAATGAACAACAAGTGTAAAAATATATAAATGTAAGCACAAAAAATGAATTGTGTAATAACTGAGGCTCTTCAGATTGGTCCAACAGCAACTACACCCAAAACAACCAACATTCTCAAGCCACTAACAACCAAATCAAAACCAGCTACGTTTCGAAACGCCAATTGCAGTTTTAAAATGCCGTGTACAACTAACTGAGCCTCTGAGGTAAGCTTTAGATTGAATGGGAGTGCACTTTAATTCTGTCTGGATTCTCCAAGACGAAAAAACACAAACACAAAACAGCGTGGAAGTTCTTTTACATTAGGGTAGGTCCCCGAAAGTGACTTTCACCATTATGCTCAAGACGTGCATTATTTATCGCTCCATTTACTCAAAAGCAGATTTTAACTCCCCGAATTAAGTTTAAAATCTTCCAGGAATTTGTTAGCGTGTGCCGCAAGTACAGAAGATTAAATGGGGCCTTGCTGAAGAAAGCCTTTCTGATTTCGTCTTCTGCCTCAGTGCAGGAAGGTTTCTAACATGCTTGAAATATGCTTGAAATACGTAATCAAGTCAGAGAGTGGGAAGTGTTAGGTCTAGCCAGCATTAAGGATGGATCTCGAGTAAACAGCTCTTATCATTAGTGTACGATGGTTCTTGAAAAGTAAGATTCATCATGGGCCTCACATGGCGTTTGTCCATCCAACGTTGAAGGAGTGACAGGAGTTATTTGTTTTCTTAACGTATTCCTGCTTCAAAATGTCACTAAAATCTCAATATATTTCAATAAATCTTTATGAAATATTGTTTGAATTATTTGAGTTTTGAATTATTGTACATAAATCAGTAGCATCAGTGTAAACATTTACACACCAGACACTTTATGTAATAATGCAGAACGTTATGTGCACAGAGGAGGAGTGGTAAAACTAAACACACTGAACAACTTCACTTAACCGAATCTTAATTCTCTCTCTCTCTCTTTCCCCCTCTCTCTCTTTCCCCCTCTCTCTCTCATACACACACGCGCAACTAATCCGTGGCCAGTAACAGTTGCACATACGGATATACGCACATAAACAATTTACTAATGCGCTGTACATTTTTCTGTTTTAAAGTCATTTCAATCACTCCTGGCATTGAGAGCTAGAAATAGGATGGATTTTATTGTTGTCTTGATATTATGGCGATGTTCCATTGCAAAAAGTACTTCCCAACTCACGAGACAGAATACAGACCGCAGTTGATCCGTATGTAGACCATAAAACAAACCCAATCAGCGGCGGTGTAGCATAGCAATGCCAAGTTGCATCCTATTGGCTGTATATTGTTTCTTTATACCATTTGGACTTTGTTTAATTATAAATTGCCTGCGGTAATGGTCAGGCCTGAGCTTTTATGGTGATGAGAGATTTAGCAGTATATTGCAGGGAAGAAATAAACTACCGTTTCTAAGCCGTCTTGGGTACCATTTCCAATAGATCTGGCGTCAGTGTCTTCAGCGTTGCTCCAACTTTGCCCTTGAGCTTTTATGCAATCGAAAATGTTACCTAAGCATTCGGTTGGAAAAATAATGCAAACCTCACAGGATGAAATTGTTTGTCCAAGATGTCCTTTTGCAGAGGTTGAATTGATGTAGTTTACTATGAAAAATATATATTTAAATTTGATGATCAGTAAAATAGCATACATGTACAGGTAGAAACTCAAAGCTCAAGTCATGAATAGCTATAATATTAAATGAAATTTTTCAACTTATGTGTCAAACATATAACACTGCGTTTTGAGAATAAATGCAATGAGATGAGGAAAACATATACATTACATATTAAAAGTTACAAAACACTTGTCTTAGCAGAGTGTATGCATTTGCATACATATCACGACACAATAAAAAATATGATTATAATGGATCTGTGTTGACGACTCGCTATCATCTGCCTGGTTCTTGCCCTTTGGCGTTATTGAGTCGAGAAATACGCGTTAAGACCCCGTAGTTTCATGCTCACAAAACAGGATTCGGTAAGCTGGTTTGACATTTTGTTGAACATCAGAGAATCTGATTAAAAACCAGTAGTAAGTTGGTATCGTGGAAATCACGTGCATGTTGGCCACAAGCTTGAGTCTGGGCAGTTGTTGGATGGGTGAAGGTTTCTAGTTGGAATGCTCTGAAGACTTCAAGGATTCGCTCCGCGTTACACTGAGTTGCTTAATGGTGTCACCTGAGGCAAAGGCCGTTTCTCGTAAATTGCCTCAATTCACCAAGCTGACATTGGGTACCTGGTCGGATGGTGATCAAATTATAATGTAAATTATCAAGCGCTCTGCGAAGTTTGAAAATCTTATTGATTGCACATTGTTCCAATGGTCAGGCTAATAATAGAGCGTTTTGAGCATGTACCGAGTACGTGGACATTATCATCATCATGCATATATAGACGCTTCAATCACTTGTGCATAGGTACTTCTGGTATGCATTGTACATATATTTAAGAGTATTGTGCCCATACTGACATCAAGCCCCAAGACACTGACAGAGTTGGAGGGTTAACTTTGGCTTAGTGGGGTACCCAGAACACAAATTCATTACACTGTATTTTAGAGACCTCTATAGAATAATCTCGGATTTAGTAAGAAGCATTCTCTCGTTTGCATCAAGACTGTAGGAGACATCGTCACTCTGTGTTTACACGTTTGGCAAGGGAAGGTTAAAGGAGAAGCCATATGTCAGAAACGAAACAGCTGGGCAAGAAACCGACGAGAAAGTTCAGTGTTTACGCCACATCTTGACTGTTTGAAGTAAAGAACTCATAAGGAGAGCTTCAAGTATGGGTTGTGAGGCCGCAGATATATCCGACATTAAGCCTCACGTTTCTGTCACCAACAGCTCTCGGCAAGGAAGAAGTTGGCTTTTTTCTTTGATGTACTAATAAGCCAAGATTTCAAGATGACAGAAACGTGACATATGACAGTATTTGACTTAATGGAAGCTCCAAGAAGGATGGCCTTTAGCGTTCTGGAGGAGGTAAAGACCTGATCATTGCAAGAAGACGAGCATATCATCTCTGTCAGGTGTCACTGTTGAAACAGGTTCTTATGTCTCACTTCTCTACCAACAGCACTGTCTCTGTCACCGTGTTCAAGTCTTGGTTTTTAGGAGATGAGTTCTATGGAGGAATTGTATAGACAGTCGGTTTCGGTGAAACATCATGACTCATATTCTCTCATTCCTGATGACTCTATTGAAACTGTTGATTTAGCTATATGGCAGGGATGTGGAAGTCCTGTGTTCGACTATGGCTTTTCTGATGGCTGGACAAAGTCAGTTGCCCTCAGACAAGTGAATTAAAGTATGTAATTGGGCTGATGTGTTCTTTTAGAGAGAATATTCGTGAATGGTTTTCACTTTTAGAAGCGTTGAAGCATTCTAAGAAAGAGTGTTTACATTATTTTGTAAAGTAGAATTCGTAACTTGATGTGTCTGGCTATTCATTATTAAATATAATAACATTTGTGCTAGTTTTACGTTTTGAATATTCAGTGAGCACAGTATTATGCTGAGATTTTTCCATGTAACTATTATTATGTTATTTCCTCCAGCTAATTGTCTCCAGTTCGAATAAAGGCGAGATTCACTGACATTCTATATAAATTACATGACCAGTATTTTCATTTATTTTGACTTCCTTGTACAAGGTGTGATTGAAGGATGGTCAAACCTGAATTCTGTTTCGTACAACCATCTTTTGGCTTAAAAAGCGGAAGGAAATAATATTTCCAGATTCCCTTTGGCTATATGTCTCATGACAGATATGTTGTATGACAGATAGCACGTTGTGTAAATCCGGAAATGTACTGTGAATTATGTTGGATTATTAGATTATTTCATATCTAAACCAAGGCTAATAACATTCAGATAGTAATTATTTGGAGAATTGATATTGGTAACGCAGAGACTGCGGTGGTATCCAGACCTGCTAAATGTTATTGCACAGGAGGCTGAACGTATGGTAAAGGCTTACCAAACCGATCCCGTCGCCACAGCGAGTGTGACGGGAACACATAATTATCCCCAGTTTCTCGATTATGCTATGCACAAGTCGTACGGTCCACATGTAGTGTTGGAAAGAAAACTATAGTTTATTTGTTTAAAGCTCCAGGGAGGGAGTGGGGGACACTTGAGCCGTGTAACTCCTCCCCTTCAAGCCTCTCTTTTAATTTGTCTGGCTATGCTAGCACCAAATAAAACCCACAAAATAGCATGAAAAGTTGTGAAATGGGCTAAGCTTGCACAATTTCAAAATGTTCAGATGGAGGGGCCCACCATACCATTGTATTGTTCATAACATATGTTCCGCTCCACTTCACGCAATTCCTTGGGCCGTCCCAAGTTATTATTGGTTTTTACCTGAAATCATTCTTTTGTTGTTGCCATCATGACTCCGATTCTGTTCACGACGTGGCTGGAACCAAATGTAGCATTTTATTTTACTTGAAATCATTCCTTTATTGGTTTCCTGATGACCCAGATTCTGTTCAAGACGTGGCTGGAACCAAAATATCATTTTGATGAAATGAAGTCATTCCCTTATTGGTTCCCTGATGACCCAGATTCTGTTCAGGATGTGGCTGGAACCAAATATATCATTTTCTTATTCCTTCGTTGGTTCACTGTAACACTAGCATTCAACACGTTCCTTGGGGCTCGGATATATACAGATTTACACGTACGAGGGGTATGAGAAAGTATAAATTATCACCAAGAAGTTATTAAGCAATCAGGTTGCAATTTTGACTGTACAACCATTGATGCTTATCGTCTTAATGGTCCAACAAGTTATCTACTTTTCTTCATTAGAATTTGCTCCACTTGAGCCTAACCACCAGTACCCCTTGGTATGGAGAAG
>JAUELE010016660.1:2415-26869 GCA_031471655.1 Diodora aspera
CATTACTCCTCCTCCTTTCAGTGTTTTATGATTTTATTATGTCACATGTTAATTTAAAACGAAATTGACCAATGATAAATAGTGAGGAAGCTGCAAGATAATTGGAAATCGCAGGCAGGTGTTTAAAGCTCTTTTGCAACGGAACGTTTGCAGTGTGATGCCAAACAACGATCAAAATAATACAATTTATTGGATCCACATTTTACAGAAGCCAGATGGAGCCATATCTTCCCTGTTTAAAGACACACCAGGGAATATATGCCCATGATGACTGCACGTAGTGTCCAATTAAACATTAATTAACGCTACGAATAGATTCATTTAGGAGGAATTATAATGATATATAGTCTAAACGGATGTAAATCTAATAGGCCACACATTGCTAGATTTAATTTCAGATGGTTAACTACCGGGATCTTGACGTCTACTGATTAAATGCCGGAAATGAGAAATAATAAGAACTCTAATTAATTTTAGCTTGGACAAAGCAGCCTTTGTTAGTCAACTTTATGTTTATTGATAATGTGTTCGATTTCCTTTATATATTAATTCTAATATAAAACGTCTTAAATATTGGTTTAAGGTTTTAAGTAGGTACAATAAACGCCTTCCGAAGTTAACCTAGCTACAACATGTATAGTGACGTCCAAATGAAAAGATACAAAAGCATTGCATCGCCATTCCAACCATGTTGTGTCTTTGGCGTCAATATTCATCAAAACGTCTCTGCTGTCATGGACTCTCAACACTCTCTTGAATACATATCGCTTACATACTATGTAACATAAGTTTGGTTTTTCTTCCGCCATCTTCATGGCTATGGATTTGTGTCAGTTGGTAATGTACAGGTATTCTAAAAACAATTTCGTAAACACTGAGTCAGTATGTTTCAACAGGACTGACATTCTTGCCTCCAGCATTGCTCGTTATGATTTATATTAAACTCATAAACGCTTGTTTCTATAAGGGATATACGTATCTGTAGTAACGTAAACCAAATTAGCGAGGATACTCATTACATCTGGACCTCGTTTGTTAGACTTAATGGTAAACGAAAGGAGAAAACTGTCACTAGTAAAATCACAATTAATATGTCCATTATGTAAATCAGTTGATTTAAATGTGAATTTCAATTGACCTTTGTTTATCCATATTACAATGAAATTAGCAAGAAATGCATTCCAGAGCGTTGCCTAAAAACATCTCATATTTCATTTAAATAAATGTTTCGGTCCAGTAATGATTCCACTATGTTCAGTTTATCATTGTATATTCATCATGTCATTAGTTGTTAGGGAATGTGTAATTGTTTTGAGGATCTCACTCAACCTGGTTCCCGTGCCTAGACTGCGCTTACGCTGGGCACGGGAACCATGTTGGATCGCACTCTCCACTCCACCCTAGTATATGGGCTGCAGCCTTACATATACAAATAAACTTCTATCGCTATCCTTATCGAATCGTTGCATGATATATACAACCAGGTGACATGGCCACTGGAAAGATTTAGCTTCGCTGAAACTGTTTGAGTATGAAATACAAGTCTTTAGGATCAGTTTACGTAAGTCTATTTCGATGAAGTATTGCCATTGTATCAAAGGTATTGTCCCTGCACAATTATCGTGGTAAAAAAGGCTTGATAAATAATTTTACATGGATTCGTAGTTAAATATGGTTATGAAAAGAGCATGTTAAACTTAATTAACTTTATGATTTATGAAGCCACATTTAAACATTCTCGTTAGTATAACTAATCTACCTTAATGAACTCATTATGATCCATATCGAGTGGATGTTTTAATTCCATTAACAAACACTCAAAGGGATTAGCGCACGGAAGATTATTGATTTTCACGGAGAGTGCTCGTAGATCATATGGGTACATGAAACCTTCGCTACCTCTGAAGCCGTATACAAACTCGCCATTCATTCGCATAAGGTATGGTGTTTCCGTAACTCAGCAAGTATTCAACAAATTCAGATCCTCTAATTTGCCAGAATTGTGCTTGCATTGATCTAACAAATTGATAAATAAGACGAATCATACATGTATATACTGTATGTCATTACAAACTGAAAAATAAAAAATCTAAAAATTGCATGCAAACTATTTGTTTTCAAAACCTTCCAACGTCTCCCAAAATCACATGGTCGCTCCCTACAGGATAGTCTGATTGACTTGAATGCTGCATAAACCAGTTTCTCTCATGAATGCCTTTTGTTTCAGAAACTCAAACGCAGACTACGTCACCCACAACCATGAACCCAACAACGTTGGTGAGTACCTAGATTTTTATAACATCACAACAAAAAAATTAAGACGAATTCAATTTCTGGTCGTCTTCACATTAACTTCCACAGTCTCTGATCAAAGTCTCTGTTAGTCGTTTAATAGACTCCATTTGATCTTACCTGTCATCGGACTACGCTTATTTGTAACCAATATAGCAATACATGATCGAATACGATCCTTTGTTCAACATTAAAAGCTATTCATTGACGGTCGGCTAGGAACTTTGATCTTATTTCACAGAGCTACGAAATACAGCTGCCGGATATTAGGTAATAAGTGTATCATCCGTTGCTTATCTTGTATTTAAATACACCGAGACTTTATGAGAAGTGTAATATATGTAAGCAGAAGCAATAGTGTCACAAGTAATCTCACCTCACTGTAGTGTACAAGACTGAACCATCTATTCATAACTTTACAACAACTCACATGGGATTAGCTTAAACACAGGTCTGCACAGTTAGTATAATCAGGATGTCACAACCGTGTTATTCGTGTTGTACGGAAGCACACATTGACTGGTTACACCTCCTGATGAAGTAAAGACTACTGTTTGAGGAAAA
Source organism: Diodora aspera (assembly GCA_031471655.1). NCBI lineage: Eukaryota > Metazoa > Mollusca > Gastropoda > Lepetellida > Fissurellidae > Diodora > Diodora aspera. Next base: position 5,272 of record JAUELE010016660.1, read on the forward strand.
AATAGCGTGCCCACGCAAATGACAAATGTATCATTTGTCCAAGTTTCAAATAGTAATCCAAATTTTAAGCAAACGTATACAGACGAGTATACATAAACGTATGGGGGCAACACACGATTATAAGTAAAAGTGTGTGGACAACAGACGATTATACGTAAACGTCTGTGGACAACAAACGATTATAAGTTAACGTATGCGGACACCAGACGATTCTAAGTAAAAGTATGTGGACAACAGACGATTATAAGTAAAAGTATGTGGACAACGGACGATTATAAGTAAATGTATGTGGACAACAGGCGATTATAAATAAATGTATGTGAACAATTGCAACAGACGATTATAAGTAAACGTATGTGGACAAAAGACGATTATAAGTAAACGTATGTGGACAACATACGATTATAAGTAAAAGTTTGTGGACAGCAGACGAGTATACATAAAAGTATGTGGACACCATACGATTTTAAGTAAACACATGTTGGCAACATACAATTATACATAAACGTATGTGGACAACACACGATTATAAGTAAAAGTATGTGGACAACATACGATTATAAGTGAACTTATGTGGACTACAGACGATTATAAGTAAAGGTATGTGGACAACAGACGATTATAACTAAACGTATGTGGACAACACACGACTATAAGTAAACGTATGTGCACAAAAGACGACTATAAGTGCAAGTATGTGGACAACATACGATTATAAGTAAACGTATGTGGACAACAAACGATTATAAGTAAACGTATGTTGACAACAGACCATTATAAGTAAACTTATGTGGACTACAGACGATTATAAGTAAACGTATGTGGACAAAAGACGACTATAAGTGCAAGTATGTGGACAACACACGACTATAAGTAAACGCATGTGGACAACACACGACTATAAGTAAACGTATGTGCACAAAAGACGACTATAAGTGCAAGTATGTGGACAACAGACGATTATAAGTAGACGTGTGGGGAGAACAGACGATTATAAGCAAAGGTATGTGGACAGCAGACGATTATAAGTAAACGTATGTGAACAACAGACGATTATAAGTAAACGTCTGTGAACAGCAGGCGATTATAAGTAAAAGCATGTGGACAACAGAGTATTATAAGTAAAGGTATGTGGACAACAGATGATTATATGTAAATGTATGTGGACAACACAGGTGACTTTAAGAAAAGAGTTGCAGCCCATACATTGTCAGCTGGATCAGTACTGTTCATGCAGCCCATACATTGTCAGCTTGATCAGTACTGTCAATTCGTCAAGTGTCACCACTTAGATTGACGGCAACGATACGTAGGTATCTATATTTGAAAAGGAATCAGCATGAAGTTTCAAACATTCATCTTTGCAATTCTAAACCCGATTAGACTAGATACGGCTGGACTGTATTCTGTCTCTTAAAGAATATATCGCTATTAGAATGTTTTGTTGTAAAGCTAGACTGCATTTTGTCTCTTCGAGCATATTGGAATGTTTTGGCGTTTTGAAGCTTTGTGGGTGAAAATGCGTGGTATTTATGCAAGATGATAATAATATATGTTCAAAGAAGATATTGGTATTTTAAATATACTTTTATAAATAAATTACAATTATGTGTTATGCGGTATTGGCGGTCACCGAGCGCCTATGAACGTAACGAGCCATAAAGCATATTTCCGAAAGGAAAATGCTTCAGAAAAAAGGATGGTAAATTAGGTTCATGCCGATAGTTCTACCATGTAAAAAAGCTAGACAAGCCGAAAAGTAAACCGAGTTTTTCTGATGCAAACGAACTTTATAAAAGCCACATTTATGGAACTCGGTATGGTCAACTTGATAACCATGCTTACTGGTGCTGCGATAGATCAAAAGAATTACCCTATTACCAGCAAGGCACTGGACATGCTATTTTACCCACGAATATTTTGTAGTGTGGATTAATGTTGCATTGACGCATAATGAAAATTCGTACCAAAAGTACTGAACTTATATTTGACAAGTATACAGGTACATGGTAGATACAGAACCATAGCATTACCACACACGCTGTAATGGAGTCTGCTAGCGAATGAACGAATCCATGCAGCCTCGAACCTGTTAAATATTTCACCATTTCTTGCAATCAACATAATATCAGTTTTGATAAGCGTAATGTGATGGATATATTATCAGGTGAGAACTCAGACACATATAATTCATCTATTATTTGATGTCAACGTAGCTTTAGTAAACATAACATATGTTCTTATAGTGCTGTTCAAAACGTATGTAAATTACACGTGTTCTTTGGTATATGCCATCAATGCTTTGTCAGTCAATATCCAAAACATGTTATCTCTTTACCAGAGTGGATTGTATATTGTAATTGCCTGCAAATATTAGCTAGCCATGCCCCCAAGCATCAGTAATTAGGTTCAGAAGTAGAAGACGCTAGGGAGGCTGATAACTGCACAATGCGATGTTTTGTTTGGCAAAAATAGCCTAGGACTCGAAGTGAGTTCATTTCTTGAGCTAAAGAAACGTTGGATGTAATTCACTTCTATTACCTGTATCCTGTGCATTTCTGTAAAAACTAAATAGATGTGTGGTTGCACTTCTGATTATGCTGTCGTCTTTTTTTATGTTCGGTCAGAACTTTGTCCATTGAGGAAAGCACCTCTTGCTGAAACTCTGGACGTAATTCAGTTCTATTACTTGGATCTTCTGGTAGTCAGTAAAAAGAAAACAGATGTGTGGTTACACTTCTGATGTTTTCGCCTGGCTATGTTCAATGTTAACGATGGGCATTGACACACATAACTTCAATTACCAAATCTGCAGTCATCCCATAACACAGCATATTTGCTGGATGAATCATCATCATCATCATCATCATCATCTCTTTATTTCCTCCATGGGAGAGTACATGATTATTGATGTCTTAATGTCAAGACAATTTACATAGAATTAAAGATTTTCAGAGAATTAATGATTTACAGAGAATAATGCTAGGCGTGAAACAGTATTATGTTGTCAAAATTCCAGTCGTTAATTAAACAACAAGTGAATACATTGACTTAACCGAAAGTCAAAAGAAACTGCACCATAGTTAACACTCACTCTCGGTTAAACATCACAAACCTGATTCACGGAGTAAAATGCATTGAAACGATCAAAATGTAAACGTAGTAGACACTACAATCATACATTATCTGATAATGACTTGAGAGATGTTGAAATGGAGGTGGGTTACAGACACCCATCTCCTAACGTCCTAGGCAATGATGAACCCATGCCAAATTACACACATAAGAGTCTGTGACGCGCCGAAAACACTTGTCATCTGATGACGGCGCATGGGACACGCTTCGATTCGTATTGGAGGACCTTGATCAGTTATTGTCACGTGTCTGACGGGTGTGGGTTTGACGGGTGAAAGTCATTGCGTTCGACTCATTTCAACCTAGAACGACAATATTGCGCTGTAAATACCTTTCATCTGCAAAGGCTGTAAGTTCCTATTCCTCTAGCCCTGAAACTAACTCTCTAATCTATAGACACTCGTCTCTGATGACGTCACTGTCAGCCAGGAAGCGATTCCGGTGGTGCACGATACGCAAGTACTGTGGCGTGTTCAGGAGAGGAAGGCAAATAAGGTGCCTCGGCTTTTGGACCAATCGGATCACTTCTATTAAGCGAGCCACCAATCGTTCTATTATACGAGGTGCACGCCTTGCCTCCTGAACAAATCTCTGGTCTGCATAGGACGTAGTCATATGAACCTGTCTGTTCTTGGCATACGCATCCATTTGATGCCTGTCCTGAGAGTCTGTGACGCTGTTGGTAAGAACAACATGGAAATAACGGAAGGTTCTTGCCATGTAGACATGGGTGGTCCCACATATGCACGTACTATAGCCAAGACTCGCTCGCGTTGTTCGAGTGTCAGTTGTATCATTCCTATGGTGTTTTTAATCATTGTGAATGGCTGGCATGCTGTGTGGACCGTTTTGTTTACCTGTATTGCACGTGCAGTTGACCATGGGTGCACTGCTGTTAACATTGTGGCATGTTCAAACAAAAAAGACCTGCCGTTACGGGTAGAATTTTCAAGTAAAGTATTGTTGTATTTGGGTTATTGGGTTAAATTGTTTAAGTTTTAACTTGGGTTCAGAATGTTTCTGTAATTTCAATGTTAAAGAGGTACAGTTTTCTTTGGTTTTCAGTTTAGTTCAACCTTAGAGTATACCAATGACACTGGGTGACCTTTTAGTAACAGAACATTCGTTTAAAATACATTTATTGCGGCGAAAACTTTAAACAAACTTTAACAATCTCAACCCACTTTATCCCTTAGTTATGAAACTGTAAAAGTTCTGGAACTTTGATTAACCACTGATATATACCAACTAAATAAGTAACCCGATATTCTGTGTTCTGTATATAACAAATAGGATCACAAAGCGACGACGATATAATTTGTCTTCTCAGCTATTTTTTTAAAATGCTGAATGTCGTCAAATGCCAAGATCTGTATTATGTATTTCTGGATGTAACATGAACACTCTTAAGTTTATGATGATGGAGTTTCAGAGTTCGGGCTTACACAATTGATTTCACAGGAAGAATTGACAAGATTAAAGTGAATATTGTAGTTACTTTAGTGTATGTCTACAGGGACCAAGTTCAGTAGAAGTATGGTAATATGGGGTTTAAGCTTTGAGATACAAAGGATACCGTTTTTTAACATGTATAACTCTTTATATCCGATATTACAAGAATGCTGCCCAGGGACATTTATTTCACCGTTGCGCGGGTTGCTGTCGCCACAGTGCAGCGCAAACACTAATTTTCTGCTTGGTCGACTGAGACACGTTGCGTGAAGACCACTGGTTCATAATGGTGCTTGCATGAATCGAACTAGCGATCTAACCCACATCGGATCACGAGTGCAACGCCTGTTGCTGACGGCTACCGCACCTCCATCAACCGACCTCTTGTGCTCAATGATATGTTATGTTATGTTCCATGGTATCAGAAGGATGCATTATGTCACTAAGATAAAAGCTGTACACTCATTTGAAAGTCTAAACTAAATTCATGGTGTATCTGTTGACAATTAGATATTGTTCCCTAATTACAAAAAGATTGTCCTGACACAGTGCCTCCGCTGTTATAATTACAGATAAAAAATATCACTAGAAAGTACATCTGTGGAAAAAGTTAAGACATTCCGTTTTAGTGACTGCGTTGCCCTTATAATGCTGTGAAATGCACTTGAGTTTTCTTCAAGAACATCAACGTTCATACGGAAAATCAAAGATAAAGTCCAACAGGGTGACCTTCTTGACAAACTCCCCAGGGAGTCGCCACGTCAGAATCTTTAGTCTGTCACCAGTGCGTCTTATTCAGAGAATACACTTGGAGACGAGGATGCCGATGCGAATATCTTCAGCTCCAGTGCAGATGCAAAGTTGCAGGCAATTGCATCATACAACTAAAGCAGGAAGAGCTAAAAGAAAACGTTTCGTTGAAAATTAAATTAGGAAAGGCTTTAGTCTGCCCTCGAAGTAACAGGAGTGGAACTATATTTCATACAAAAGTAAAAACCCCCATAAGGATTGTTTTTTTTTAATCCTTCTAAGCATCACCAAATCCTCGCAACAACAGATAATATGAACATTGATTAAAATATCTCAGTATCAAACAGAAAAATCCACAACAGAAGAAAGAAACGGGGCACATAAATCTTCCTTGTCAACCTCCAATCTTTGTTATCAACGAGCTGTCCTAACCATTAATGGAAGTGGCTTTGTAAATGGTTCTATCTGGCGAGGAGCGTCAGAGAACAGAAGCCACGACATGTGTTTGTTTCACGAAATGTGAACGTATAGAACGTCGTAATGAAAAGCATCACGCACAGGTGATTGGTTGTTGATGGAACTTATACGTTTGTCGCGTGACGTTCGATAATAATCGAATGACAAACTGTTGTAAAAAAGTTTAGTAGATGGTCTAACTAATTTGCTTGCTAGGTTTGCTACAGTTAAGAATTTAAAGAATGAATGAATTTTTCGATGACAGAATATCTCTCAATCCCCTCAACGCCTTAGATTTCGTGCAGTCAGTATAATTGACCGATTTCTACACTCTTCACTAGAAAAGGCTTTGTTTTCAGCGAATGGCATACGTTATTTCCATTATGTAATTGGATCTTTTGTATTTGTACCTGTACCACTTTGGTCCAATAATGTTCAAGTCTATTGATACGAAATTTACTACATTAAAATATTTCCCTTCTTCTAAATGGGAAATCAATAGAGTATTGAAGAAGTCGAATATGATCCAAGCACATGTATGTTCAGTAACAACGCAGTTTGAAAAGAAACCATTTTAAACTGCGTATTTGTTCAAAGTGCGTTGTAACAATGCTCATACAGTTTGATAAAAAGGAAACACAAATTTCGGTAGGGACACATCTTTGGCTTTCTAGGTGTGTTACCCATACGTGTATAGTTGGCATATAAACTCCGAAGCATCATATATCTTACCTTAATACATCGTATATATTTATTAATCTTTGACACTAAAGGGATTGACTGAGAGTAGGGCTGAACGATTTTGGGAATAGTTTGAAGACAATTTTGCATGAGTTAAAACCAAAAATAAATAGATTGATGAGATACATACATTTTTTTCACTTAAGGAAATATAGAAAATAAAGGAAATATTTCCTTAATTATTTTTGCGTCCTTTGGGTGAGAACGCTCCTATATGTATCAACGTTAGTCGAAGACTTTATATACACCATATATGCCTGTGGTTACATAAAAATCAAACGAACTATTTAAAAGTATACATTTTGTTGGCAAATATCTAAGAAAAAATAGATTGTATCATGCCACGAGATTACAAAAATCGTCCAACCTCCTTCCCCCATAAAATCAAATGGTCACCCCTAATAACACAACACTCAAATGCATTGTGAATTCAAGATTCGGTACTCTTGTATTACCCTCTATCCGATTGTAGGTGATAGACAACTTAATTTGTCATGTTTTTAGCTAAGTTGATATCAAAAACGTTAATCAACATTACCACCATACACATCCTTTTATGGAGTCATTAACAGCATCCGGGCATTGGAGTGGTGTTAACTATTTATTTCTAGCACTGCACTTGAACAAATGAAGCGGCATCATAAAACACCTACTTAACAAAACTAGTTCCTGGACATTCAGCCTTTAGTTCATTGCAAATCTGCAAACAGAGTCCAGTTATATCGTGTATATTCGCTTTTGTCTAAAGTGAAGTCTGGTGTGCTCAAAGAAACAAGAAAATAGTGAGTAAGGGTATACTGCATTGTGAGCCAGGAAAATATCTTAGAAGCTTTGTCACTGAACTAATTGCTTGCAATCACATTCACAAATAAATATTCGTAACAGAATGTAAAATCCCTGTGTTGTGTTCATCTGCTATGCAAAGCAAAATATGTTCTTCAGCATTGTGGCATCTCATTTCAAACGGAAGCTAAAGTTTCGGAAATTAATACAATACTCGTGGGGAAACTTTGTTCGAAAGCTAATAGCTGCATTAGTCGTTTCCAACAACACTAAACCAACCATATAAAATACCGTACATGTATGTCTGTGGCTCCCTATCGCTGTTAATCATCCCGTCTATAGTTTCATTAATTGATGCCACACAAACCTGACACTGTCCAGATCAGTTACAACCCAGTTATCATAATATTAACCTTCCATTCAATCTTCTGGACATCTTCAAAAGATATTCTGGACTTTAGAATGAATGGAGAGCTTTGGTAGATTCAACTGGGAGATACAAGCAAACAAAATGACCATTTGTCAGATTAGTTCACAAATGGACTTAATTAAACATGACATTTTGAAAACATTGATTTGCGTACGTCAGTAAGAATAAAGAGAAAGTTTCCTGTGATTTCAAATACCTCGTTTATCTACTGTTACTAAATACCTTGTTTATCTACTGTGACTAAATACTTTGTTTATCTTCTTTGACTAAATACCTTGTTTATCTACTATGACTAAATACCTTGTTTATCTACTATGACTAAATACCTCGTTTATCTATTGTTACAAACAATTTGTTTATCTACTACTTTAAAACCACGCTTCATCACCTATATTCGCCTGATGACATTCTCTCACACGCAAGGTGTAGTAGGCGTTCTCTCATGTACACGTCATATCATCCTGCGTCGTATGTGATATCCTACACATCTTATGCTATACCTGATTTTACAGCACAGAATGCACACACTACGTACCCGAACATAGAATGCATACAGTATGCTACATAATAGAATAACACAGAATACACAAACTATGAAAATTATGAGGATGGCTTAGTGTTTTGTTTTTAAAACACAAATACTGTACCTCTTTTTGATATGAAAGAATATCATCGGCAGACACAAGGGATGTAATGTGAACACGTTATAACTGGTCAAAACAGCAAATTTCGTCATATCGTTAACATGCTTTACCAAAACCTGCACTGGTACAGGGTATCCATCATGTTCTGACGTTATTCTTCACAAATGTCTTACCTTTCTTTTGGAAGATTATGTACATCTACAAATCAACAATATCTTCAGAAGATTGAATGGAACGTGCCCAACGTCTTAAATCAAACAGGAATTTGAAGAAATCGCATTTGTATCGTGTTCGGAAGGCTCCCATCATTCCCTTCGTGCACTACCTGATCTACTGCTTCAAGTTGAGTCTATACTAACTTTGAAATATGACTGAAAATAGACACGCACATGTACATGTTGCATATTATGTTATACATGTATATAGGTCTTCACGACAGCGTTGGTTTAGCATGAATGAGTCAATTGACAACCCATGACAGCAGAGACTTTCGATGAGCAGTGACACAATGACGCATGGGATTGGAAAAGAGACTGAATATTTTTTATTTGAATCGTTTCTCTTGAACACCAGTGTATATTGTCCCCAGTAGCTTCATTTGGGGCTATGATGTCGCTTAGACAGAATAGGGTCTCAGTGACACAATACTTGCGGACAAGCTAAATGAGGGATATTTTACTTCTATCTTGCTTTCCATCGATACGTGATTACTCTGTCTGTTCGGTGTGCATCTGGTACATTACGTGGAATTGCAACATTTATAAAATAACTTCTCGACTCATCTCAACTGGAATAGTAAGTGGGATAACAGTAACTGCAATCTCTCTATCAAACTGTTGTTCGACTATTCACTTCAACAGCAAGATTCAGTCGCCATGTATATGTGAAGTAAAACTATTTGGTAAGTAATATTCATCTCGAAGATTAGTGTTACATTTATACGGGACTCGGGTGAATGAAACAACTGCATTATTTCATTTAAATGCCTATCAATATCGTGCGACGTGAAGTATCTAAAGTGGACATATAACAGCAAAGATTCGTTAGTTGACTTTACTGGTGGAGACCATTATATGCTCGTCACACGCTATGTACACACAATTCCCTTCAAGATGAAGTGATTTAATTTATTTTGCCGAAAAATGTACTTGTACGAGGTATACGAATATGATTTGGTTATATGAAAAGTATTAAAGTATTAAAAAGTATCATTTATCGTTGTTCGATTTTTTTTCGTTAACATTAAAATCGTACCCCTGTAACGAGAAGAACGACAAATGAACTTGTTAAGGTTGCGTCGCTACACATGGTCTGCAATTCGCTTCCCAGAGGAATTATACACAGCAAGAAGTTAAACAAAGCAGCTGAAGTTTCAACGAACTGCATGGCGAAGTGTGAAATAAACCCCTTGATAGTCAATGTCAACAAATGTTTCTTATTCACTTTGACGTTTAACACCTCAATGACTGTGGAACACATAACGTGTGTCATGTACTTCGTGATAATTTAATTATGACTAATGTAGCGAAATAGATCACGGATCTTGGTCATTTTATACTAAAGGTCGTTGTTGAAGCCATATAAAGTTTTGTTTTGATGTTTGAATGTTCGATCTTCGAAGATTCTTGAAATGTGGTAATGTCAAATTTCGAAGTTTTTGTTCATTTACGTTTAAATGAAGTCCACGTGTAAATTGAAATACAACGTGCTTGAGATAACAAAACAAGGCTATGACTACTGGTGTTCAAATGTAGCTTTGGAGTCGCAATATCGTCAGAATAAAAAGTGTAGAATTTAGTAAATCAATCATTTTCTAAAATTAATTAATACAAAATGTAAAAACTGAACAGAAAATAAAAGTAAATAATCCTAGTCCAGAAATTCGCTGGTTTACAGAAATGTGTCTTGCGATACTTAAAATATATTTCACTTAAGAGAGCGTGTGGTATTACATACAAAAACTGTGATCCTTTCTAGCCCAGATGTGACTTCTGGTGGGAAAGACATAGATATGACAACCGCACACTGAATGCAGCAGACCGGTTATTCTAGGATAGGAACACTCGTCTGGCGATATTCTGAGTGTTGTTTTTTTGTACTTGGTTTTATTGTGTCATTATCTTTACCTCTTTTTTTACTAAAATCAATTTAGGTAGACAGTTAAACCACGAAATACTCGAAAGACGAAATACTCAACGGTATACAAATACACCTGTACCGATATTCAAACTTCCGTAGGATTTTTTTGTCGGTGGGAAATGACATTCTGTGTGAAAAGTAATTCTGTCCAAATATTTACGAAACACTTGAGTTCAGTCTTGGAGGGAGGTTGTCTGTGGTAGAATATACTCGATACCGTTAGCGGCACACATCAGAGAGAGAAGAGGTGGAAGTAGTATTTTAGAAACATACAGTGAGTAAATTTGGAATCCTTTTAAATGATGTATTTAGAAATGATAAATATTATGTCTTCGTGGTATTTCTTTCTTACTCCGTGATCATTTGTATGGAATTTTCGATCAGGATGCATGTGGTATTTGCTCAGATATCATATTCTGCAGCGATCATTATAAACATGAAGCGAAATTACAGATCATTATTTACAAAAGCAGTAGTGTGTCTCTTCGAGAGTATTATTTTAATGTACGTTTATTCAATCAGCCGTGGTTAAACTTGATATTCATGATACGCGCTGAAGGAGGTAAAAAAGGACTTCAGTGGAGATTTAAAAGTAACCTGTATCCACGTAAGGCTTCAACAACAGGGAGGGTCATAGCCCTAGTCTTTAATCGTTCAAGCCATCAGCGCCCATACTTTGAAGAGTTTAAATGTGCATATAACTATAGGTTTGGAGGGGCAGTAGCGGCGAGAACCACATTTTAATTTCGGGTTCGTGACCCGATGATTGTCACGGTGCACGTTCGATCTTATCTAGGGCTTTGTTGTAATAATTATTATAAGATGGTGTTTTACTCAACTTGTTCAAGTCAGTCCAGCTGATGATGGGTATTGGCACAGCACGAGGGTGTAAAACAAATGTTCATATATCCTTGGAGAATAAAGTGTTTATTATTGAGATTGCCTAGGCATGACAGAACATTAGACCCCATGACATTGTGACCAGCTGATTAGGTAAGTGTAGGAGGACATCATCTTCAACATTCTTCCCCCTTAAAATGAAAAGACAGACAGAGTGAGGAACTATTTATCATTTCCATTTAGCACTTTTGTATACTAAAGTACTTTGCAAAAGTTGCGGCTAAGTGTACTTAAGTGTTCGTACTAAATTAGATTATGACGTTGATAGATCTGTGTTTGCTTTGACAACCCTAGGGAGTGTGATATTGGATTAAGCAGACTAACATAACTATTTTTCATGACCACAGTGATTGGTCTGTAACAACAAGAGAATAACGATTGCCTCACGATGATGAGGATGCATGACAAAAGACGACTGTGTTGGAGCGTGTTACATTGATGGGCAAAGAGTGCTAAGTTTGTACACCTCCACATAATGTAACCAGGCGTGACAATGTTCATTGGTGTTGCTGCTGTGGGGAGTTGTGATGGTAATAATGTTAACGACGATGTAAATGATTTTGTTCCGTGTTCTAACGATGAATAAAGACGGAGTAGGGCGACACTGATGGATGAGAATGATGACAACGACGATAACGATGTCAAGGATGATGACTCCAGCTAGGATGATGATGACGATGACGATGATAATGCAGGCTCGTAAGAATTCTTTGGCGGGGAGTCGAGGTTGGTGGGCGAATGTTTTGGTATGAAGACTGTGCGCGTGACTAAGTAATGTTAGTATTAATTGATAAATATTCAATTAAATGTCCTAATTGATCACAACCACAACATTTCTCATTCTTATTAGGATATCATTAAGACCGTTGAGGTAGGATATTATGTTGCGATGACTGGCTCTTGCACAGAATTCCCAGGTATACTTTAAATGCCAAAGTAACCTGTCTCAACAATATCAACTCGACAATGACGTAAAATATCAAGTTATCTCCGATATCAAACACTTAGTTAAGACAATTTGCACTTTCAATGTCGTAATAGCCTCTCAAAGGTAATGGCAGTTGCTTCCGAAGAACATTTCTCCATAAAATCGACAATGACTTAGTTTGCTCGAAAGCACACGTACGTTCAGACTTGTATTAAACCGTTTAATCAATTACAGATTAAAAACGCTGTGAAGGTCATAATTGCACAGTAAATCCCTCCTTTGGTTTCCAGAACGGTAACCGTAAGGTCCCGCAAAGGTAATTTCATACCATTATGATAATTAAAGCTTTAAACATCTACACGACTTTAAGAAAAAGATCACCTTAAATCTGATTGATGTTTGTTGAGGCGTTCAGTGAGGTTGGGTTGCCTCGTGCAATGCATGCAGGTCACAAGCCTGACACGTTCAGCATCGCTGAACCCTGGTTATACTTGGATGGCTCTAATACCTTCACGGGTTCGCCCTGCCTCACACGGTGACACTGACAATATGAGTGATGTCACTTTGGGCAAGTGGTATCGGTCGTAAATTGCTCAAGTCCACCCAGCTGAAATTGGGTTAACTTTTTTTCACATAACTGACAGCCTGAGTTGTATACTCCCCGGGAAGTTGACGAATGTTGTAGATTATTGCAATAAACTGGGTAATAATATGGCATGCACTGATTGTATTTATACTAGCGCGTTATAAGCATACATTGTTATTGCATAAATTTTTTTAAGTTTCTGGATGCACCATACAATGACATTTCCAGGATAGCTTCATATAAAGTTGAGTAGATCATAATCTTGAGGCGAACACATAACCTGTGAGCGATGTTGCTGTATTATTACACCATGAATTGATATTTACGGGAAGCAAACTAGTTGCACGAAACAAAAAACCCAAGGAAATGTAGATAAATGTTTCTGAATATAAACATTATTACTTGGTCTATGGGCTGTAGTAACTTATGACATATGGGAGACAATTTGCATGGAGAATTTAAACATGATACTACTAACAAAAGCGTCGTCATATGAGAGTTTCAAATGTTCAAAACAAAAAGTGTATTATTTGTGTTCCTCTTGACATTTCAGGCCAGCTTTCATATTAATTCTAAACTATTAATATTTTAGTTTTAGACTGGGCTTATAAAATATTCGCCTTAACGAGATTAATGTAACACGATGCCAAGGCTACACTGGATGATCGCCATTGGTTATCAAAACCAATTAACAATATTGCATTACACACAGAATGGAATTGAATGCAAAACCTACATTTAATACTCATACATTTGTTTCTCTATGTAATTTCTCGTATTGTAATGGTAATACAATTAAAGTTGTATTTTTCAAAAATAATGTTTTCTATAGAGATGTATTGTAATAATGAACCTTCATTACGAGAAAGCCACCTCTGAATCAATGTTGTTTATCTGTATCTCAGAATCTCTGATAATTACTGGTCGACACATGTAAGTTGAGCTGTGATATTTGTATGTGCCTGACCTAACTGAATTTGCATAACACACACCGACTCAGAAGATGCAACGGCTGCCAGAGGGATGAAATGTCGTGTTGGACTGTACCTTCTATTCTTCCTCATCACAAACATTTTATTATTTTTAACGGCATTTATCCATTTCCGGCAGCACAAGTGCTCACATGTAATATGTATAGTGTAGGGTAATGGTAATTTGTTGACAATTTGTGGTTAAAGGGTAAAACATAACAACAACATGGTTGCTAAAAAAAGACACGAAAATAAAACAAAAACAAACACAATAATGATTAAATGAGAACTTTACCATCTAACATATCATATCTACATATACATAATAACATCTTTAACAAGATGGCAATGAATACACGGTTTAGTACAACCAGATGGAAGTACAATTTGACTTCTTGAGTGAAAGAAGTTGGGTTTCCATAAAAAAGATTTGCGACTGTTGTTGACGTTCATTGTTTAGGACCATTCCATAATGGCCATACAAAGAACAATGAAATACGACATGTTTGGCGTCTTGGTCTTGTTGGCATTCTGGACAATGCTTACTCAGTGAGGTTTTAATCCTGCACGCGTATTTGTTGGTCTTTGGTTTTAAGTTCTTCTTAATGCGTGATAAAGATTTACGAACTACGGTGGTAGCGGATGGCAGGAGGTAAATGCTCTTGTCCGGAACAATATCGAGAACTGTTAATTATCAGAACAAAAGCCCATGCCATTGTTCATTTACACGACATCCGTTTTGTTCAGCATGCCTTGACCAACGCTGAACAGAGAGGAGTACATGTATTATAACGGGTGAAACTAAGCGTGGGATGGGTGATGCCTTCATTAAAAGGTACGCATTCAAATCTTTGGAAGTCTGTACGGAAATTAGGAAATATTATTTATATTAATCTCTAAATGGCAGCGTTTTACACTGTTTGGTTTTCATGAATTAGTGCACTTTATGACTTTTTATACGACGTAAATTAATGACGATTACTCCAGCAAGGTTTTTGTCATTATATACTGCTGAGAAAAAGAAAGGAAACCGAGCATATTGTGGCGAGTCGCTGCTAAGGTCTGTACAGGAATCCGCTAAAATCGGTTTTGTAATCAGTATAGCGCACTAACAGAGTATACACAGACATGTTTACTGGCAGAACAATTCCTGGTTCACAGACATGTAATGCTAGAAGGGTACACTTCGAATGTCGCATAATGCACATTGTAACTATGTTTTCTCATATGAAGATCATGACCTATGTTTTCGCATATGAAGATATTGTCGAATAGATATATGATCACCCTGTGCAGCAAGCAAACGCTGTTGCATAAGATCCTGAGGAATCCGCTGCCACTCTTCGATCAAAGCCTGATGCAGCTAGTGTCTGTTTGCCGAAAATGTCGATTCAAATAATGAATGTTGAATGCCCGACATGTCTGGTGATCGAGCTGGCCAGGCAAGACATTAACGTTGTTTTACTGCAGGAAGACCTGAGCTTCGTGTGGTCCAGCATTGTTCCGTTGAATGGTGGCTCCACGAGGTTCTGAAGAAGAAAAAGAAGAACCACTGGGCCACAATGTGATCGTATACATAGTAACGAACACCGGTCAGGTCTCTATCGATGAACACCACTCTTGTTTTTAACAGATGTCTCCCAACTTTTTGAGTCTACCATCACCAAATGGCTTTGTTCCAGAATGTACACGCCGCTGTGTATAAGCAAAAGTCACAATTTACATTATGCAACTTCGGCAACGGCATGATATGTGAATATTATATGGTTGTGTTTGCATGATTAAACTGGTTATAATACTAACAAAATTAACAGAGAAACGTAGGTATAGTTTCTTTTGCTCGTCAGTATATTGTTTCTTCTCCTTTTCTTTGAAAGTGTATGTGGTATGAGTAAAATTGACTGTAACCAAAAGTTCATGTGATACTAACAACCAAGACGTCATACAAGTAGTTACATTTTGTTTTTTTTGTAACTTGAATTCTAACTATAATTATCTAAACAATTAAAAAAATCAATTGCCCAACAATTTAAAGGTCAGATGAGAGCTACGAAATCCAATACCAACTATATTCTACGTCTCCCTCCTTGTATTAGACACAATCAACTATTACATGTTAGTGAAATTAGATATCCTTCCAGCATAACAATATTTTTTCGGCTGTTATATACATGTATAATAAAAATTATGTATATTCACGGCTGTGCTATTGGTGGTGGAGTAGCTATATCCATGCCAGTGAATATGTCTGGGTCCACGATATGGTGTCGAATGGAAAGACGTAAGAAAATATCATTATATTGTCAATTAAGAACAGAAGCATTTTGCTGTCAGATAACTGAAAGCTTGTTGCTATTTCAGAGTATTTCGTATTTATTCAATTTCTAAATTTCGATTATTCATAGTGTGTGTAAACATGTGCTGTAATACGTGACCAGTATGATACAATGCTCGTTGTAGCATATCTTTCATATCGGGTGCTCGAAAATAACGATATTCAAGCCGAGAGCATTATTACATTGTTTGAAGGCGCCAGTGTTTCAAGGAAACGTAATCACAAGTAAAACAAATGTAAATCTTTAGTCGGAAAAAAGCTAGTTTCAAAAGCAGTAAAATAGTTCCATGGTACATGTATACCATACCGCTTAAAAGGTCACTAAACATTGAAACCATTGTGTCGAAGAGACATTCTGTTGATGAGGAGGGACGTTTGAATGCTACCATGTTAAAGTTAGGAGGTGTCACTTCTCAGCATTGTGACTCAGCTGGAAATCTCTTTGCATGACTTTGCTAGAGCACATCCACTAGGAGATTTACCTTCGTTGCATAGATACCAGTACTTGTCATTTCTCCAGATGTTATTCCAACAAACGTTTTCATTTTATATAATTTAGTTTCCCTGCAGTTGAGCTACTGTGGTGGATTTTCTGTACTAAAACCCTTTCAAAACAAATGCCTTTATCTTTTGTATTTCACGTGTTTCATCAATTGTCTCTATCCACCGCGGCACTTTGCATCCTAACGTACGATCAGATTTACGTGACAACTATTGAATTCTGTAGAACCTTGGATGGAAACCAGAAGAGGATGTAGTTTAATTCACTGTGATGTCTGGATCAGGGGTCAAAAATAACACACCTATATTTACTCAATTATATTCACACACAGACAGTCAGATCTATATTTTCAACTTAATACTTGCGTGATTCACAATATAAAAGTAGTAGGCCTACAAATACTTGTAAGAACAAACGCCTTGCAATGTCATTAAAGACGTCAGAAGTGTCACGGTTAATAATGTAATGGGTAGGGAACGCAGTCACACTGAGACGTATAAGGAACAAGGGAAACCATATGCATATTGCATCAAGTCTCACATTTGTGGTCGGAGTGACAACGTCGGATTTAAAAGAAAATCATTGTGGTGGGAGTTTAAGAGAATCTCCTTCACGGGAAACAGTTCACCAACAGATAACCCAGTATTCCCTAATAATATGGTGACATCATTGGCGTTTTCAACAGCTTGAGACGACACGCTTTGGTATGATTCGTGCCGCAATGCCGTGTAAAGTCTACATAAAACTACATAATCGTGTGTAATACGTTTAATGATCTCGTATATGTGTCATGGAGAGTTCGCGATTTCTGAAACTCATGGCTCTGGTTAACATTTGATCTTCACCTGGCTTACGAATTTATTTCACTTGTTCACATTGTTTCCCTAATCAATATAGAGATTCTAAATGTTTGTGTCTCTGAAGATGTTTCCTCCTTAATTAACAGTTCCAAACTTTGGTCCAGGTTGCTATCACTGAACAACTGCCTCGTGCCATGTATGCCCAAATGCACAGACTGTTCAGTACATAGACCCTCCTCGTTAAACAAGGTTATCGTTGGACAGTAATGAGCTGACAACGTCTCAAATTATTTAGTCCCGCTCTGCATGGTCTGAAGAGGTTAATAATATCTCCTTAATCAATCTTATACCTCGATATGCTGTCTGTATAACCTAAGTTCTATGTACAGCTAGCTGTCCGCTTTACTTCGTCTTGACTGGATTCAACGTAATTGCACGTTGTCGTCGATCGATCTCAAACGTATGAGAAGTATTGAGAGAATACGATATGAATATAGATAATCTGACCATGGCACTTTAACATGCTTAGTTAAACATAGATGTGTCATATGTCAAATAATTATAGTGTTAACTAACTGCACTATTCCTTCTCGGCATTCATTATTTGGAAAACAAATGCATACGTTTATGACAGAAGAACATTGTGTTTGTTAATTACAAAGTTTAGATACAACTTACTAGAGTACCAATATATATTCGTGTTTTGTTGTTCATCAAAATGTACATGTATGTGCTGGGTATCTGTAGCGTTTGTAGGTGTTACAATCACGTATACTGCATGTATATGTTTCCTGGTTGTTGGAATTCGAAGTATAACGCTAAGACATTTTCAAAAACAATCTCGATTTAATGACACTGAGCGTACCACATACATGTCTGAAACAAATCCTACAATAGGGTGAAAACTGAATTGTGGAGAGCAAAACGTGACACATACTACAACTACAAACACTGAAAGAATAATGGACGGACGGACAGACAGACAAGTTGTTTATGATAGTCTCACTTCATGAAAACATCATTATAATAATAATATTATAATGAGGCCACTTATATCGCGGAAACAATACAATTTAAAATACAAATGAGTTATGAGAAACTTTACATTTGCTAGCTATGTCTACTCTTTCAAAAAATAAACGCATATTGAACATTGTTTTTTGTTATCAGCTGATATGAAAAGGATTAACATTAGGACACTCTTGACTTGTTTATTGATCTATGATGTGTCTGTCGTAAAATTTCATATCCAACCACAGCCGAAATCGAATCCCCGTATGTTACAGCACGATGTTGAACTTGTCGCACTGAGTCCTCACAAATCGCAAAATTCACATGCAATGCACGTGAAACTCGGGGATCACATTCAAGCATGAATGGCTATAAACGATATCGTGTAACCACACCAGCACAAGACCGCTACATCTGGGTACGTCATTGGATAGCTACACCGACTAGCGCTGCCAGACATAATTATACCCGGACTGAGAAGAGTGTCGGCACAGACCGTCAGAAATAGACCTAAGAGCCAGAAGACCGTATTTTGGCCCTGTCCTGCGACAGCAACATCGCCAACGTCGCGTTCGATGGTGCACCAATGTTCAGCACTGGACCCTGGCAAACTGGCTTCGAATCTGGTTCAGCGACGAGACGATGCAGCGCAGTTCTAGACGCGAATGGAGGACACACGAGGTACTGACATCAGCGCCATCAAACGCCAATGTGTGACCAGTTGACTGTTATCATGTTCTGTGAAAAGAGTGATGTCTTGACCTTTATCACACCGAATTTCAATGAATTTCGTCTATTATCAAATCCAATATGATATGTTGAAATAAAGACAAAATTTAAGTTATAATTCGTATATTCGTTTCTTTTTTGAGAGAGTATACATGTACATTAAAAGATAGATTTTTTAAAAACAAACTGTAACCTCTGCAATGAGGATTAATCTGTGTATGGATAACCTGCATAAGGTGTACCTTTAATATTATATCTGTTTCTGCCAAAGTCTGATCCAATAGTTTGAATTCCTCTTTAAGCCGTTTTTTCTACTATTCCGACAGCCCATTAGTGCGACAATACGTTATACTTTAGGCGTTGGGTTCAGTTCAAGGTTAGAGTTAGGCAACGGGTTCTGATAATCAGACAAACCATCTGTCATATTGCTGGACTCACCCGTTTTGTGATATCTATCTCAAAGAGCACCAACACGTGTTGTCCGACAAGGCGTCATGAAGGGTCAGTTTTTTCTGGGAATTGTTAAGCTACGGTTGTTAGAAAGAAGAGCCATGTTTTGCAGAGACGTAATAAATATACTAGTATTCTGATGTTACGAGTATTGTGAAACGTCACTACACCAAAGTATACTTGCCACCCTGTGGAACTAATTAGACTCAACGTCGTTAATTTTAATTGGTAATTTAATTCTATGCGATGTTGTTCAAAATAGTAACACCGCCCAACGTTCATATGGCTTCCATTTTAATTATCGTGCCAAATAACTTGAAAACATGCAGGACAATGAGTCCTATGAAGAAAAAGAAAGTGTATTCATTGTATTTTTACTTTCCTTGTATGTGAAGTCGTTACTTATGGTTAATCTAGACAGCTATACTGCACTGCGATGAGATTAAAATATCTTTTGAAATTCATTATTCAACTGTTATCTCCTGTTTACGCCAAATAATGTAGTTCACACAAACAACCTATTGATTAATCTGAACAAATGAGATCTGGATTAATTTTGTTCCCTCGGGCTGTACAGATCGTGAAATAATGATGCTCCGGTGCGTTCTAACCGATTCAGCAATGTTTTGCTTTTCAGTAAAGTTCGCCTGGTTACATTTTGTTGAATTACACAATCTTCAAAGTAAGCAAGTTTTGGCCTGCCTCGGCCACACTCCTTGTATATTCTCGTCTTTGGTACAGCTTTTACAACTTATGTAACATTCCTTGACCTTATAGACATAGGGCAGGTGTTCGTTTTGTCATCTGTACTGTATTAGAATATCACAACTGCCATATTTTCTGGACTATTTGCACCAATCATTATGGTTCTGTGCTTCCCATAATGTGTTCACCATTTTAAATTTAAGCCGCAGTAGTGACAATGCTAGAGGTGTATTACAAAGTTAATGAGCATATTGGGCGTCCATATTGAAGTGAAGAAATGTGGAGCTAAAGTTATTATTCTGTTGCAAATACGCATTTAATCTTTTTGCTATTGCTGCTCGCCAGGGGTTCTCAAACCAATGGTCGCCACCCAAATGATGACCCCGAAGTTGCTCCTGAAGCTCCCTGGCTGGTATATGTTTCCACCCTGAGCGTCGTCAGGCTAAAACTATTCTGTGATAAACGTCGCGGCAAAAAAAACAGTTATAACATTTCGATTCTGTTTGACGAAACGAGTAACCTCATTGAAATGATGAGGATGAATTGAAGTTTTCGGTGATTTGTCAGTAAAATTAAGAAACGCCTCCATTTTCCAATACATAAAGTCATTAATACTGCACATTCGTTGCATGTCCAGCTCAACTGCAGCTTGAATTTAGTTGTAAATTCTAATATTTAGTAAAAGAAAGCTGTCAAGTGATTCGATCTTTGTACAAATGGATTTATGTTTCATTACTTCATCCTCATTACTTAATTCCTTCAGGATATGTTTGGATCTCCTTATCATAATATGTTTAGCGGTTATGCAATCAATCAATCAAGTTTATTTGATATGATAAGGTATATTGCAGATGATCATTTCGCGGAATTTTCTTGATATGTTAATAAATGCAAAAATTTTATAAACCTTTTCGAAATGGAGATTCTGATTGGTTCTTTTCCAAATTCACCATATAGCATAACATCTGGTGTCGACGATTTAAAGCCTAAGCAAAGTTTAAGAAATTTTATTTGTAATGTCTCTAGAATTTGAATACTAGTATTTTCAAAACCCCAGACTTCACAGCCATATAACATAATAGGTTTAATCATTTTATCAAAAGCAGAGAGTAAACAATCTAGAGGAAGCTCGATATTCCTTGCACGCATGA
>JAUELE010016771.1:0-13061 GCA_031471655.1 Diodora aspera
AAATTTAGAAAAAAAAAAAAAAAAAAAAAAAAAAAAAAAAAAAAAAAGACGACCAGTGAAATGTCGCATTCACTGCAAGAGAGGAACTAACAACAGAAGTAACTGTTGATAAATTTAAAAATAATGTCTTTTCTTCGTTAGGAGAGACGTGCCACATGATTGGACGCAAGCTTTTGCTTTGGAAGCTTCACTGATTGGTCAAAATGTCCGCCACAAGAAGATCGTCGTGAATAGGAGTGATTCCAGGGTATCTGATGGACCGTTGGGGAGTCATATATATCCTGGATTTGGAGGATGGATTACTTAATAACCGCCAGCAATACACAAGGCATAACAATATGGTTGTGGTTAAGACTACCTGACAAAGCTTTGAATTAGGGTATTGACCCGATTCTTTTGGCAGCATGCAATCATCATTCAGGATCATTAACTTGTATTTTATTAGTTAATATATACATTTTAAAAACATCTGATCAAGCTTTTATTGTACAGACAAATAACTTAAAATAACATTTTTAAAGGCCTAGTCTATACACCATGGCTGGCACTCCAAGCACTAGAACAGAAGATAATTCTATACTAATCAACCCAACATGCATACGATTCTACATTAATAGAAATGGAAATGATTTCAGCTAGGCATTTCAGGCAAGAATCAAAACTGGTATGATGTAAACTTTATCTCTGCTCTTGCCGAATAAATCGATGTACTAAACACAAAGAAATATATATAGTATGGTGAGGTCAGGGCAACGTCGAGCCCTGGCAGTATCTGGATGGGTGACCAGCTCACGTAGCAAAGCTTTCAGGCGTTCAAGGGTTTGCCCCTGCCTCACACTGAGACACTGACAATGTCAGTGGTGTCACCCTGGGCAAGTGGCTTTCTCCTAAATTGCCTCAGTCCACCCAGCTGAAATTGGGTACCTGGTCGAAAAGACTAATGTGATGTTGACCTACAGGTGCCAACAGGTTTCATACTCTCTCGGGGGTTGAGAAATGTTATGGATTATACACTCTGACTAGTGACCGGGGTTATAAGGTTAGGAGTGAGTGAGTGAAATGGATTTTACATTGCAGGGGGCAATATTTCAGGCATAGCCCAATGTGATGAGCAAGAGGCACATCAGGAAAAGGGACAACGCAGGATCAATAGTAAGAAAGAGAAAGCAAAACATCCTCATTTTAGACGACTTTAACGTCAAGCATGAGGATACTGGGGACCTATTCTTTCTGGTGTTAGAGCAACACCCCTGGAAACACAATGGGGTGGATATGTATCAAGCTTACATCTACTTTGGTAATTTAACAAACAAAACTCAACTTACCATGGTGGTGCTGACGAAAAATCTGTTATTGCATATTTGGCGAAAGAGGGTAAGACTTTCTACAAGTCGATTCTGTAAGAACAAACATTAAATGTTACATTAACATTTCAAAT
Organism: Diodora aspera; assembly: GCA_031471655.1. NCBI lineage: Eukaryota > Metazoa > Mollusca > Gastropoda > Lepetellida > Fissurellidae > Diodora > Diodora aspera. The sequence continues at coordinate 1,439 of JAUELE010016771.1, forward strand.
CCTTGCACATGAAAAGTTTTAAAATAACACTCAAAAATAAAAAAATAAATTTGCAGCCGTGATTTGCAATGGTTACATCAAAAGTTAACTTTTTTAATTTGTATGCAGTTTGGAACAAACTGTCCCATCCTCCCATCTCTCTCTTCTTTTACACACATATTCTGACTTTTTCAAAGATCACCAATTTCCCAAAATTCGAACACATCAAAAAGTAATTATTTTTTTTCTTTCGAAATTTTAGAAGTTTTACTGCAAGCAGTTTTACAGCCTCAGGGTCTAGACAACGATTCATCTGGTTTGTGCTAAACAGTGGCTTGTTTCTGTTTGAGTTCACCAAAAGAATCTGACCACTAGCTGACTGCAGCAGGACACATTACACCTGCCCTGTGACTGTGGAATTTTGTTAATTTTATAATTAATGCCTTTGGCCAGTCTACAAAAGCAAGTCCTGCTAGATTCTATGTGCATTGTAGAAGCCAGTCTCTTGAAGGAATAAAAATATAATAAAACAACTTAAAATATTTCAGTGACCCCCCCACCCCACCCACGGCTCTACCCCTCTTGCTGCCCAAAATGAAATGAAATTTAAGCACCACACTCTTATTCTCCAAGTTTGCATTATTTATTTTGCCCCTGCAAAACGAACCTAGCCTCCCCCCAGCAATGCCAGTGCAGTATGCCATGCTCGGCTATGCCATGTACTGCACCTATGACCAAATATGTTGAACAGATACTTATATTTGAGGAGTAAATGCATTAATTTTCTACTCGACATTAATCCCTGCCTACCATTCTTGTATCCTCGTATAAGTAGAGGTCGTAGGAGCTGAGAGCTACTACAAATAATATACACCGCACGTCATCAAAACATTGGATCCACTTCCTCCGTTCCGACCGCTGACCTCCCACATCAAACATTCTGCAACAAAAGTGTGAATGATTAGAGATTTGACATGGGTTTTTGGCAATCTTTCAGCCATATCATCACGCAGAGCTCCAGATAATTTTTGAGCTATTGGGTTTTTTACTCGCCATATTCAGAGCTATTGTGTATTTGAACTTTTAAGTTGGTAATTAGCTATTTTTGTATACTCCACTGGATTTGGTCTATTGAGTATAAATTTACTCCCTCTGATTCCACTGCATTGGGTATTTCACACTATTTTTTATTGGAAAGGTTAACTGGCTTTGTCAAAACCAATGTAGAGCAAAAGAGGAAATTATTATTGACCCTTAAGACTGATGGGTCTATCATTGCTGAATGTCAAAACAGTGCTTACTGGTGATTTACGCTGCAGAGAGTTCACTCGAAAGTTATTTTTGGAACTACATGTATGTGTTAGTACTATTTCTAGACAGATTTGATTTTGGTTTGTACGAATTGCACGGTCGATGTATTGAGTACATTACGCAAAGGTTTTCAAACATATTGGGTTTTGGTAAATTTGACTGGGTTTTTGTGCGCTTGGTTTCAATTTTGCTTGCGTTTTTATTGCGTACTTTACGCAAATACGCAGCTTATCTGAAGCTCTGTGTGTATAACTTAGCAATCTCATCTATAGTCTTCCTACAACTAATCCTAAGTGTGCATTCGTTCTTTTCAAGCTTCCTCCACAGTCAGACAATTAGGAGATAAACCTACTGTGTTTTCGTTTTACGAGTGGTGTATCGTAGATTGGACCATGAAATCTAATGTCATTTGAAACCGAACGCGATATTAAGCGGGTGATCTATAGGTGTCACTGTGTGATGCACGAGACCAACTCACCTCACAATTGGAGATAATATATAAAACGATTGCTGAAAGATTGCTGAAACTTCCCTTATGAGTTTCTGGAAGGTTATTTTATTAATTACTAGCATCAAACTACAGGAAAGTATAATTACTGAATATTCTTCATCACACATTATGTGTTTCATTACAGCACAGAGACTCAGTCGTACCGGCGGTCTGATTCCGATTGAAGGTTACTCTGGATTTCTGACTGTCAACAAAACCATCAACAGCAACATGTTCTTCTGGTTCTTTCCTGCCCAGGTAATGATGACGACCATGTCGATGATGATGACAATGATCATAGAGCTGTGACGATTGATCGATTCATCACAGTTCTAATTTTGAATCGATATGAATCAATAGTTTTCAGGGTGAATAAATACAATAACGATTCGTACAGGAACACTATGTTGCCATGGTTTATCATTAATAAATCACACACAACAAACTTACTGTGGATGCAATGACTCGCCATTTGAATTTCAACAGGCCTCTGAACAAAATAAACACCTGCCTTGAATAAACACCTGCCTTGATTAAACACCTGCCTTGATTAAACGCCAGGGTAAAAAGTAAAACTGATCATGGCTAAAACTGATACAGTAAGTTTAGACACCTAAAACGTGTTCAAATACATCACTGAAAAAAATAAATGCCTACCAGTACCTTAAACAAGGAGCTGCCTTGAATAAACGCCCGGTCAAAACTGCTTCGAAAAACAATAAACACCTGGCGTTTATTTATGGTGTTAGGGTGACCAGCTCTTGAGAATTCATATTCCACTCTATATTGCATATAGTCAAGTGATTGCCTGTGTATCAGCCTATGGGTGAAGATGTGGATTGAGACATCAGTGGAAAGATGATTCCTGATTGCCATGTCAATGTTCAGGAGAGACACCTCATGTTTCTGTATATTTTTGGCTTTTAGGTGAATCCAGAGACTGCACCGGTGTTGCTATGGTTACAAGGTGGTCCAGGTGGATCCTCTTTATTCGGATTGTTTGTGGAGAACGGACCACTTTCTGTGGATGAGGAGGGAGACTGTGAGTTGTTCACATTTTGATAGATGGAAACCATGGAGTTTAAGTTCTACAGATACATATAATGTGATACAGAAAATATTGGAATATTTTGGAAAAGCTTAGTACAGAGCCTACAAAGCTAAAGGTTTGAAATCACACTAGGACAGGCTGCAACATCTTTTCTGCAGTAGTCAATCTAGTGGCGCATGTCTGCTCATAACTTAATTATTTGCCAGTTCAATACCTCAGGTTTCACTGCATCGAATCGATAAGTATCCATTTGCTGAGTAAGGCTTTTTTTCTGCTATAAGATGACCTTGTCCCAAGATAATCCATCTAGAACATGGTCGAAACAGTGATAGTTGTCTACTATTTACCATTTATTTATTTTCCCTACCTAGATGTGTCATGACATATCTTCAATCATTGGTTGACTATTTAGCTTCATGGTTGTATGGACGCCTTGGAGGTGGAGGAGGGCAGTGACCTTCTTGCCCCTTGCAACCAAAGTCTGAGCATTTTGGCCCCCATTGGGAGGGGAGGGGGGGAGCTGCTGCCCCCTCCTGCCCCTCCCCCGGCTTATACACTCTGCTTGATGTTGACTGACAGGTAGTGAAAGGGCAGTTTTTAGTAGTTCAAAGTGTCACAGTTCTGGCAACAGGACATTATACCTTGTTTGTGTTTTCTTGCAGTACTGCGGAGGAATATCACATGGAACTCTCGCTATTCTATGCTGTACATTGACAACCCAGTAAGTAGCTATGAGACCCTGGGTTTTCATAGGAATGCAATGCTATTGTGCAGCAAAAATAGGGCTCCAGTATTCTATGCCTGATGTAAAAAAGCTTTAGCTTCCTCTTATATTTTTATCAAACCAGAAACGCTAGCCCCCTCCCCCCATGTACCAATTTGTCAGGGAATATTTGTGGATTTTTTTGGTGTAATTTGAAAATGTGTGCATTTTCCTTAGTAAATGATTATCTTTAATCTGCAAAATTGGGGATCTCAGCCCCTCCTCTGGGATTTTAGCCACCCAGTCAGAGAGTTCCTGCCACCTCTTCTGCACCCTTACAAAGCAGTTTACATATTGCATCACAGTGGCATAAAAGTTGACACTACAAGATTCTTGCAATTTTGGCAAATATTTGATTTGTCGCGTAAAATGTTGACGTAAGTTTCACACACGAAGGAATGAAGGGGTTCTATTGTTCAACAAACTTGTGACCGTGCTGAACTGTAACTGAAATGCTATTTGAGTTCTGAGTTTTGATTATCTGTGTGGAATATTTCAGGTGGGAACTGGCTTCAGTTTCACTGGTGATGATTCAGGGTATGCAAACAATGAAGATGATGTAGCAAGGGATCTATATAGGTAGGTGTGATGCTGCTTGCTGTGCTTTCATTGTGACTGTCTTACTTAAAGCAACATGATCAAAGATGCAAGTATGCCAGTCTATGTTCAGAGCTTGTTTTTCTATTCATCTTGTGATATAATACCGTGCTGTTTTTTTTCCGATTTTTTAAGCAAAGCTTTCACACCAAGATCATCCTCTGTGCGTTATGGTCAGAGGTCATTCTCGTATGCTGCTGCACATGAGTGGAATGACCTCCCTGACGAACTCAGAAACTCTTCATCTTTTCAGACCTTTAAGGCCAATCTGAAGACTGTTCTGTTTCGCTTTTTGTTGACTCATCTTTCTTCATTAACTTTTGTGTGTTTGAGCATACTTATGTATGGAACTAGTGCGGTAGAAATGGACTATTATTATTATTGATAATTGAGGCGATAAAGAAAAGCGATTTTCTTTGTCGTCTAACGCTAAAAATAGATTTTGCATTGCATTTTGGGAAGGTGCGCAAATATAGAACTGGCTAAAACGGTGAAACACCATAACGGTGACATGTAAGTGGACGAAACAGTGACAATTAGATGAAACGGGGATAGGTATTTGGTCGAAAAGGACCTCGATGAAAGTATAGGGCCTCACTACTCCAATGCTTGTCATACAAGGCGACTAAAATATAAATCTTTTGCATTCACTTTTCTTTCTATTAATCTAATTTATGATCTATCTTTTCCTCAGTGTCCACCTTGCACATCATTTTGAATCATGAAGGAAACATTTCTTGCAACATATAACGTAATGTCATCTTTTATTTTGTCACAGTTGCCTGACCCAGTTTTTCGAGATCTTCACACAGTACCAGAAAAACGACTTCTATGTGACAGGAGAGGTGAGTTAATGGGAGAACTAAATAATTACCATTATCTATATTATTGTATAATTTAACCATTATCATTGGTAATAAGTATAATGATAATGATGATTATGATAATGGCAGTAATTGAAATGTATGGAATACGCAATGAAAATCTTTTAACAAAGTTGGGCACCCAGCTGCATGCAATGACTGTAGGAGCCAATCAGTTTGTTTATGAAGCTAGGGACCAAGATTTAGACTCGAGATATTGTGTGTATATGAATCTCGAACTTCGAGATTCGTATACAAAACAAATGACTAAGATATAGAAACACGGTTGGGACCGAACTTTTGGTTCGAGATATGCATCATATTTGACATTGAGGAGTTCGAGATATAGGTATTTTACTGTACTTCTTCTTACTCTCCCATGAGTGGGGGCGTGGGATGGCACAGTGGTTAGTGCGTCAGCCCAGCAATCTGCCAGCCTTGACAGTTGTGGTTCGAGTCCCACCCCGGGCACCTCCCTTTCAGCCTGAAATGATGTAGGTGAGACCGTTGCAATGTGGCAGAAAGATTGCCGAAAACCACATAAAATCCCAAATCACTCACTCACTCTCCCATAAGTCATAAGGAACGGAGTCGTGCTGGGAGATGTCTACAACGCGAAAATTAATTTCTCTCAGCAAGAACGCCAAATTCAATAAGAGCAATTTTCATTTACTATTGATAGGTCACAGGTCATGAATATTATTGAGTTCAATGCAAACCCACGGTCATTCACGCTTCTCATTATGAACCACCAGAGAGGAACGAGATGAGTGAAGGACCGGGGGTTTGTGACGATAGTGAACTATGTGAAAGCTAAGACAGTTTCTGCATATTTGACCCACAAAAAATGAAAATACCCCTAAAAAACAAAAAACAATCCTTTCTATAAACTAGACCTAATAGCAAGTGCTCTAGTAGAATAAACATTTATTTGTGACCCCCAAATTTTCAAAATGACCCCCTCCAAAAATTATTGTAGGTCATCATGACCCCCATTTCTAGAAAGCTGCGTAAAACCCTGGGTCTGGTTGGACCTTTCAGGGCTATGGGAGTGGCATGACAAGTGCAAGATCCCAAGATTTCATGCTGTCAACTTATTATGGTAATGATCTCTATAATTTGATGTTTTTGTTTTTCAGGTGAAATTGGTCAAAGAATAGAAGCTTATGTGAATAATAAATGGTGAGTATCCAAATGAATCTGAAATAAATGAATCTGTAAATATCTTTAAGTCTGGCTGGCCTCAGATCACATTTACTTACCTTGGATCCATGAGGGAGTTGTCGGCCATTACCCTTGTATTGTATTTGTCATACGAAATGACTATTGATATAATGCAGCAATTTGAGATTTGTTTACGTGTCTGCCAATTGGTAGCTGATGTGGATTCGTTCCGGTATCTGCGTATGGGTAGCTACGTATTTGGTGACAATAAGAAACGGTAACCCAGTGCTTGTCGTACAGGATGACTAAATTGTAACTGTCTTCAGATGTGTCTACCTCAGTCATTTTGCCATAACACTTACGGAAATTGGTTTTGTGCTACAGATGCAACAAGAGTTATGGGCACTCCGAAATGTCTTTCGAAAATCGGCAAATTTGTCTGACAGTTTGTCCGAGACTGAAGCTGTTTTGGCGCTGAGTAATATTTCTGTTTTGTGTGCATACACACAGTGTCCACTCTGATCCGAGAGGGCTGAGAAAAGAATGCGAGATTGTGAATCGGATGATTTGAACTTGGCACCAGTGAGATTAAATGAAAAAGAACAACTCATTTCAACGAAGAAAAAGTGGGAGTGTGAGCTCAAATCTTCAAGAAGTCAATGGCCATGCCTCATGTCCAGTCGTCTGGGAAAACTGCATGCATACTGCCAGCTGTGTGTCGATCAGACTTCTCTGTGGAAAACAGAAGGCAATTCCAGTGGGTAGTCAAGTAGTATCTCTTCCTCCTAAAACGGTTCATTCAGCATGCCTATTTACCCACTGCAGTGCTTCATCGACCCCTAAAATTCTGTCCCCACTCCCAATTTCAAGGAGCTCTCTATGTTATATCTTCACTAAGGGGTCACAGTTTGGGTCAAATAACCTCAAGAGAGAGTCTCAGTTGGCATACTGTGCCGTGAGATCTGTGCTTCTGCAAATTAGTTTCAGAGGCAGGCAGGTCAGTGTCTTGTACCTTGATCTGCATTATAGATACACATCGCACATGCCTGTGCAACTCAAACCACCTAAACATAAATAATGCTAATAGGGCTGCAAGGATTTAGGTACTCTTTGATTTGATTCGAATTTCGATTTCTGTCCCTCGATTTAGAATATTTTGATTTGATTTATGCATACGTTGTTTTGTGATTAAATCACACAAGTAGAATCATAAGAGAACATCTTTGTATGAAATAATGACTGTTCTTTACATGTAACAAAGTAATAAAGCAAAACACACCAACAAAGCCCTAACAAATAGATCTTTAATAAAAGATCACTTCCTCCCCTGAAATGGCCGAACGGTTCCGATTGTTGCTAACCGTTTGACTGATGACACTGCTGTTTTGCGGAAAGAGCCAACGTAATATGAATGATATGTATGCCGTTTTTTTCAGAAATACATTCGAGATTATTGCAAATTAAGCGCAGAGAAAATCAAATATAAATTACGAGTAGTGGATTTGAAAATCGAATCGAAGAAAGTTGTTCGTGAATATTCGAGATTGCGATTAATCGTTACACTCTTAATGGCTAAATTATTGCCCACAGCGATGTTAAAGATTTCACTCACTCACCTAAACGGAAAACACAAGGTTAGTCAGTTCCAACTTGATCATCGTTCGTCGTGCCACTGTATATATCTGTAAGGTTGGCCCGTGAAATAGAACAAGAACCCAACAAGAGATTTATTGTAATGGTGTTTGCTTTTACTCCCATAGGTATCCTGGAGTTGTAGTAAAGGTCAATTCTGTGGAGGCGAAGTGGAAAGTCAAGTTTGACAACAACCAGAAAGACAAGTACGACAAATGGTGAGTTATTTTGTCGATTTGCATGAACAATTTGCTCATTGCTTTCATGGAGATATCTGTACATTCTGTAAGTAAAGGATAAGATGCTTGGTATAGTAAAACTCGAGGGAAGAAAGCTGGGGAGAAGTAAGGCGAAAGTTTGAATGTCTTACTTCTCCGAAACTTTCTTCTCGATAGTTTTACTTTATCATACAATGTGGTGGTTTCTCCACAGGATAAAGCCTACAGATATTTTTCGGTATCCGTATCTGTCCTAATGTTGTTACTGCTATTGTCATATGACATCATCACCATTGTGACGTCACAATTAATGATTCATTAGACTTGTTAGTTAATAAATGTCGAGGCGAACACGCCGAAGTCGGGGCAAGTTCGCGAAGTTGTAAATAGGGGTTTTCTTGATAAAAATTACGAATGACATTGTATGATAAAGAGGTTATTACCCTTGTGTGTTTACATATCGTCGATATCCTGCTTTAGGAATAAACATTATGTATTCCTAATGCAGGATATCGACAATATGTAAACACACTTGGGTAATAACCTCTATATATACATGTATAATGCTTTTTGAAAAGAAAACATTGAGTTTGACATCGCATCCAACTTTAACTATAGGTAAAATCTGATGTAAAATCAAATGATATTTTCATGACATGCTTGACAGTTCTTAAACAATCATTTATGCATTCAGGCAATTATGCATTTGTGATTCAGATTAATACAATCAGCTGCATGGATGTCATTGCACCTTCAAGGAGAACAAAGTTAAACAATGGTGATCCCAAACTTGCCAATAAAAACTGAAGGAATTTGTTCATGTTTGGCCTGGTGAAAACACAACCTGAAAAACAAAAAATAAATGTAAGACATATTTAAAAACATCGGAAAACCAAACAAGAGGATGACAAATTTTCATGAAAGCGAGTGTAATAGGTCCTGCTTTGAAAAAAGTGAGTGAGTGATTTGGGGTTTTACATGGTTTTCGGCAATCTTTCAGCCAGTCACATCACCACAGACTCACCAACATCATATTGGTTTCGGGGCTCCTGTCTCTCTGGGCTGAAAGAGAGGTGCCCAGGTGGGACTCGAACCCAAACCACCAAGGCTGGCAGATTGCTGGGCCGACACACTAACCACTGCACCAACCTGCGTCCCGCTTTGAAAAAAGAGCAGTGAGTGATTGAATGGATTGATGAGTGAGTGAGTATATGGCTTCGTACAATCTTTCAATGGCATTGTCAAGCTAAAGCATTGGCGAGTATGAATATTAAGTTGGTTGCCTGGGCAATGTGAAGAGAGTTGTTTTACATTGCAAGGGCAATATTTCAGCCGTAATGCAAGTGATGTGCAGGGTGCATATTGAGTGAAAAGTTCGTAAAGTTCTATATTTGAAAAATAAATTTGAAAAGGTGTCAGTCAGTGGAATCAAATTGATATTAATGCTTTTTGTCGTCAAAATATCCCGAAAGCATGACTCAGAAGGCAGTACAGTATTGCATATGTTTATTATCTCTCTCTATCTCTCACACACACTGCTTGCCAATGCCTAGGCAAAATAATTTGTCCTCGTCTTTCAAAGTCAAGTACGTGGCCATTGATCCCCCCATTTACTTTTTCTAGAGAAACACTGCAGTGTATCTATCAAGAGAAGCCAGTCAAACAAATGACATTGATAGAAAGAGAAGCGAAAGTCATAGATCCCCTTTTTTAGCAAGTGTCCTCAACAAGCACTAAGCTATTGAGGCCCACTTCTCAACACATTTAAGTGAAGCCCTACCTCCAAAACATGCTTTAGGTTCATATGGCTTCAGCTAATGATAATAAAATCACATAACGACTCAAGAACAGTGTCGCTGATTTCAGAAGCGGATCTATTTCAAGGTACAAGTAGCATGCTTCTTTAAAAACATTCATCTTAGAAATTTAGTGTCAAAGACGACTTGCTAAAAATAAAGAATGTGGAGATGAAACACACATAAAGTCTATGTATGACAGAGAACGAAAGTAACCCGAAAAAATGCCAGCATCTGTAACCTAACATTTCTCATTCCTAGTTCAGCTCCGCTGTTGTTTATTTAGACATCAGTCTACATCCTGTATGAAGGAAACACTTTCAGGCCAGTGCTGCCCTCTACATCCAACTAGCCCACCTACTCTATCCGACAGATCCTGTAATTTTTATACTCAAGAGACTTGGCCAGTCTATAAAAATTCCAAGTCTGGCTATAGAAACATAAGGCTCACTTCAATGCTTACAAAATATCTTTACAAGTGAAAAAAATATATATTTCATAGACTGAAATCAGTCTATAGCCCACCCTGTGGGGCCGGGTGTTATTACTAGGATACTAACAAGACAACCCTGATAAAAGTTGAATTCATTTCGTGCTACTTATCAGCAAGCCTGATACAGCCGCCTACATTAACCCAAACCTTAGTGAAAGTACTCCTCTCCCAACAGAACCAATAAACGTCAAGGCTCGTCCAACTTCCGCCATAAAATACATGTCCTGAAGTTTTTCCTGCTCTGAACAAATAAACAGAACCAGATCTTGCACAATTGGATTATTCGGTATCTGATAAGAAATTGGAGCCCTCTTAACAGCAAAGGTCCAGAAAAGCATTGAAACTATTTCAGAAAGGAAATCTTAAAATAACTTTATTTTAATGAATATGGTCTGTCAATTAATTTCATTTTATTTCTTATACACCTGCAAGTCTTAAAATGCATCCTGAATCTTCTGTTTTATAAGTCTTATTTTTTAATGTTCATGCTGCACTTCTTAAGGTATGTAGTTACGCCCTCCCCCTCATAATCCGGTACAAATACATAAAATATACATCTTTGACAAGGAGGGTTTTGAAGTACTTGGTGCCACTGGCCAGCCAAGCAACTTTATGAGTGCTAAAATGTCTTTATCAAAGTTTAAGCCAGGGATCAGAAGCACACTTTTCTGTGTTTACTGGCCAGTTTCCAAGCCTCCGTGGATCTGGCAAATGCAGGTAAGTTTTTCCACCCACTTGTTAGAGTTGTCTGGGACGCTGTGTCTTTGACCTGCCAGCTAATTTGTCTCAGAGTACAGGTAAACCTCACAGCTCCGACAGTGGCTGACACCAGGGATATTGTATGTACACGAGTTTAGCAATCTTTCAGCTATATCTGTCTGAACGTTATGATCTAATTCCTGGCTAGGTGAGTTTAATGAATATGTTTAATGTTGCACAGGCAATCTTTTCTCATTTGGATTTTTCATGGTTTTTTGCAATCTTTAAGCCATATCACCATGGAGCCACCAATGCCAAATTGGTGTGAGGCTTCAATCTCCGGGTTGAAAGAAAGGTAACCGAGGGTGGGACTCAAACCATGATTGCCAAGGCTGGCAGATCAAGGGACCAACAAGCTAACCACTGTACCATCCAGCACCCCTCAAAACATATGATCTACTTAATGTGCCAAAATGCACACCGAAGGAAAAGATAATTCTTAAAAAGTTGTATGGAAAGAAAAGTGGAAGGCTTTTTTAATTCATTGGGGGGGGGGGGGGGCTTGAA